>JAIZAY010000206.1:0-79672 GCA_029531755.1 Holothuria leucospilota | reverse complement strand
TTTTAAACACCAACTGTGGGTTTTCCTCAAAACCCTAAATCTTCTTTACGTTTACTTTTTTTTTTATCACTTATTTTAGTCATTCAAAATTATGAGAAATAGTGAGTCAGTCCTGATACTTTGTGACCATTCCAATATTCCACATCCTGGTGCCCTTATGTGTGAATATGGGATTTCTTTCATCAGTTTTTTATTTAATCTAGGTGAGGGGAAAGGCAGGAGAAACTTTCATCGGCAGTCTCTCTCTTGTGTAATTTCTTTAAAACAAGAAGAGAGGAAGAAGTATATCCTTTAAATGGGGGGCATTTCTACTTGTGTCCAGCTAAATGTGTGCTACTTTGTAATCTGCCAAGATCTCTGTTGGATTATTTTTTGTATATTGTAGGCTATCACTTTGTTCGTAAGTTTAAAAGGCGTGTTCAAATAAGGTTAATTTGACAATTCTTCCAGGGAAAAAGGTGTGTATTATCGCCAACTGTAGCTTATCTTATTACATGGAAGTCTTTTTTACTCTTACTTTTGTTATTACTTCCTTTTATTAGTCATTCAAATTTTAGAAGTAGTGAGCCAGTCGCAATACTTGTTACCAGTCCAGTATTCCAAATCCTGATACCCTCATGTTGTGATATGTCCTAATCAGTGGAATATTTTACATTTTGCACATGGGTAAGAGCAAAATTTAGCCCCTTCAATTCAATATCAAAACATTTTTTATCAGTGTAAACTGTGACACCCAAACCCGCTTCCTTCACATTCCTACGGATGGAAAGTGAGGTAATTTTAGCTTTTAATAAGGATCATCACAATGTGAAAAGCTTTAATCATGCTCTTTGTTTATTGTTTCCCCAAACCTTGGGGTTGCAAAACCCCAAGCAAAATTTGTGGGGTATGGGCTAGTTCGAAAGAGCGGGAAATTTTTTCATCCCCTAAGTAAAATTGATTATTAATATCATTTTTTCAGCAATTTTGTATTGCTATAAGATGACAGCCTAGGAAACACATTGCTTTTACCCACTTTGTTATATCAAACACTAGGAAAATTTAGTTGGCAGTGAAATTTTAATCTTCTTGGTGTACATAAAATTGGGGGAGTGGATACCAGGGGGGGGGGGCAGGTGATATAGCCCTCCCCTATGGGGGGTCGTGTTTTTTTTTTTTTTTAAATAAAAATTTTTTTAAACTATAGTTATCAGCCAAAGGGAAATAGGGGGGGGGGAATTTTTTTTTAGAAGGAACAAACAAATAAAAAGAGTTTTTAAAAGACAGCTTAAAAGTTAAAGTTTACATTTCGTAATAAGACTGTTTTCAACCATTTTTTGACCACATTTTTACAACTCTATAATGTTGGAGAATGGTTTTAAGAAAGTACTGAAAAATTAATTTCCAGGAGCTTAATTTTTTGCAGTTTGGAAGGGGGATTTTTTTTGTCAGATGCTTATGGGCGAACTGATTTTCCCCTTGGGGGGGGGGGGGAAGCTTTTTTCCCCCATTCTGAACCTCATAGCCAAAATCCTGGGTTGCCTCTCTTTTTGGTTCCTTTTTTATCAAAATTTCTGTCCTCTTTCACTTTCAGGCCCTTTAAATATAAGAAGAAGGTGCTTTAGGGGCAATTGTTTTTTATTTTTTATGTCCCGATTTCCTAGTTTGATTCGTGACTTTTTCTCCTAGCGTTTACGTCTAGAAATGGCTCAGGAAAGAATAAACTCAGTTTAAAAGTAATTTTTTTCTCTACCTTTGTGTTTTATTGCAGTGTTCTTGAGTGAGCTGCGTTTAACGATATCCTGATAAATTTAATAGCTTCACACATTTGAACCAGATCCGTTCATTTTTTAACAAAATTTGGTTTATTTGAATGAACAGGTTTTTTGGTTTAAATTTTTTGAACCGGAAAACCGTTCAAATTTTAACCGAAACGTTGTCCCATTTTGATCCTTTTTTTTCGTTCAAATTTGAACCTATTTGGTTAATTTGAAAACCCTTCGTTTTTTTAGAGTGTGTCTTTTGATAGCCTTCCACAGTTTAGCTACTTGAAGTTTTTAAATCCCTTCAAATTTTCTTTTTTTTAAGCTAAACCCCTTTTTTTCTGGAAAAAAATAAGAATTTCTAATTTAAGATAAAGGACAAAAAATAACTTTTAAAAATTTGTCAGTAATACCCGGAATGATAAAAAGTTTCTTCTCCTCCAATGGTTTAAATTTACTTTTGGGGCAGTATAACAGAAAATAAATTTGTGAAAATGTTTTATAAAACCAAGCCAACCCGTAACAGTTATTCTTTTTTTTGTGTTTTTAAATTCACCAGTTAAAAGTATACAGTTTTTTTTGTCACTGTTTTAAAAAAAAAGCTATTCTTTTTAAAAAATGAATTGTGAAACTTTTGGCAAATTTTGGGAAAAACGGGGTCGGTGTAAATGAAAAAATAATTATTAAAATTGAAAACACTTTTATGTTTGAATATTCTTCTTTACAGGTCTTAGAACACCTTCTGCACCCGAAAAAAGTTAGGGGGACCACAATTGGGGGAAACCCCCCCCCTTCTATTTTTTAACCATAGGGGAAAAACAGGTTTTCCCCTTTTTCCCCCTTTTGTGGGTTTTACACACGAACCCCGGTGTGCTTTTTAAAAAACCCCTTTTTTGGTTTTAAGGGAATTTTTTAACATCTTCAAAATTTCTCTGTATTAACAAATGCTAACTTTTAAAACATCTTTTTACCAGTATTTAATTTTTGTTATCTCTCGCACCTTTTCAATTTTCCTCTTTTCGTTTCCTAAATACCGGGATTTCAAAATTATGTTGTTTTTCAACTAATATCACAATAAGTTGATGCTTTTTAAATACACTTGTTCGAAATAAATTTTCAACAGGTAAAATTATCCAGGGAGTTGAATCCCGATTCTCGACCCTGCCTGCGAAAAAGGCTATTGTTGAGTTTTTTATTCTAAGACATTTTTTAAATTTTCCCACCTAATGTTAATGTAGTTACAAACAATTGAAAAATCCAAACCCTGCTAATTTCAGCCCCTCTCATTTTTGAGACAAAATAATTAATAATTCACCCCTCTCATGTTTTAAAGGGGTCAACATAAAGTTCTTCGCTAAGTTTTCAATCTTTTCCATTGTACTTTTGCAGGGGTACCTATTCTGTAATTTTTTTGCTTGCCACCAACTGTAAAACAGACAGAGTTGTGTTTTCCTGTTTAAAAGCAAATTTCAAAGGATTGGGGGGTTTGTTTTAGTTTTTTTGGCCACATTTAAAAAATTTGGGGTTTTTTTAAACTGACCAAAATGCCCCCAATCCTTTTTTTCCATTTGGGAAAAAGTCTAGGAGGGGTTTAAACCCCCTTTTTAAAAACCCCCAAAACCTGGGGAAGGTTAAACCCCCAAGTTGGTTGGGTTTTCACTGCCGGATTTTGCTTTTTAGCCCTATAACTACTACCTTTCAAAATTCACCGTTTTCAGATTTCTATATTTTTTACCGTTATAAAAATATTTTATCCCAATGGATTTTTTTGAAAAATCTATTCCCGCATTTTTTGGGTTTGTGAATGACTGGATGAATTTCAAAATTTTTAAAATTTAAAAGGGGGGATTTTGATTTAAAGGGGATTTTTAGGCTCCAATCCCCCTCCCAGGCCTTTTTGAGCCAGCGGGAAATTTTTTTTAAAAGGTTATTTTTTTTGTTTTTGGGAAATGCTTATACTCTTTCTCAATTAGTATTTTAAGTAGCTTCTATTAACGGGTCAATTTTTTTAGGGAAACTACTATTGTTAAAAATATTTTTGTTCTGGAAAAAATGGGAAACAAACTTTTTCCCCCTATGCATTTTGAACCGGGTTTAGTTATCATAAAAAAAGGCAATTTATGGGGCTAAAAAAAAACCCCGGGAATGATTTTCTATGTACTATAAATCATTTTTTTTTGCCTTATAACTGTCTTTCAAGAAGTCCCCCAGCTGTAAAGGGCTTTGGCCAAAATTTTTAAAAAGATTTTAAAACAAAAGCCCGTCTTCCCTTTTAATTGCCTCCAAACCCCAATTTAGCCCTGAAATTTGACACTTGGTAACTGGCGTGGAATGCGCCTGTTAGGCCTGTCAGGCCCCATACCCAAAGCAAATAAATTGAGAAATTTTTATTTTAATGCCTTTTCCCCCTTTTTGTGACCTACTTTGAAGGAAAATCTGCATGTTTTCTTGTATAATTTAATTTTCCCCCGGGTTTTTTTAACACTGGATATTTCAGTTACAGACGATTTTCCCGAATTTTGTTTTTGAATGGGAGGATTAAATCCTTTTTCCTTAATTCCCAGAAGGTTTGTTTTTTAAAAATTTCTTTTTTCGGGGTGGGGTTCTTAGAACGTAATTTTTCGGACGGCTGTTTTTTATCCGGAAAAAACTAAAATTTTACGAAAAGGTTTCTAAAAACGGGATTGGTTTTTTAAAAAAAATAAAAATTTTCCCCGGGTTTTTTAAATCCAAAAAAATTTTCCGAACCCCTTTTAAATAACCTAAAAAAAATGACAGGATAAAAGAAAACCCCAGATTTAAGGGGAAAAATTAAATGGTTTAATAAAATGTTTTTTTACCAGGTTTTTGGTAAAACTCCGGTAAATTTAAATAGGGAGTTTCCATAGTGCATTTGGGAAAATTTTGTGGCCGCCCCGTCCCCCTTTCATGGTTTTGGTTTGTACCTTCTGGGATTAAAAGAAACTGCTTTTTGCGATATGGGCCCTTAAAGGCAAATAAATTTCCCCAAGATTAAAAAAATTTTAACCAAGTATTTTGGTGTCATTTTTTGTTTGTAAAGAAGTGCTTTCCGAAGAAACTGAAAACAAGGCTACTTTTTCTTTATTCATTGGTTTATAATCCCCTTTTAATATAATTATGTTAAAAAATTACTTAAAAGAAATATAAAATTGAAAAGGTAAAGTCGGGGCTTCCACAAAACAAAGCTTGGGGGTAAACTGAAAGATAAATTTTGAAAGGGCTTTAATGAATTTAAATTCTATGATTGGTCCCCCCCCTCGTCCTAATTTTTTCCCCCCGCCCCCAAACTCTCGTATGCAACCGTGGTTACCCATGTAAACAAAACCGAAGTGCTAAATAAAATGTGCAGTGATTTTTCAAATAAAGGGGTCCTTAATTAAACATTAATTTTCAAAATTTTTTTTAAAATTTTAAAATCAAGTCAAAATAAAGGGTTTACTTTTTCTGATTTTTTGGCTATTTAAAAACCGTACAGCCTTTATTTTTGGGAAAAAGAAAATTTTTTGAAGGAACTTACTTTTTGTTTCAAGTAAAGCTGCTTTTTTTCTGGGAATCCCCCTTTTAAGATGGTTTTTCCAATTTTTAAAAAATTTTTTAAATCATTTTTAAATTTGATGGAAGTGTTTCCCTTGTTTTAAATTTTTATTAAAATTCCCTTTTTTTTTGATAAATTTAAAATTGTCAAAATGGATTTGAAATTATATTTAAAAAATTCAAAAATAAAAAAATAAAGCTATTTCCCAGAAAACCTTGCCTTTTTAGAACTTTTCCGAGAATTGTCATCATTTTACTTATTTCCCCTACCTCAAAAGGGGGTTTTTTTTTCAAAAAAATTTCCCCCTTTATTCTGGAAACAAACCCAAAGGCTTTTTAACCTTTGGTGGTTTAATACCTTTTACTCTTTCATTCTAAATTTTTGGAAAATTGACAAAGGGGGCAATATGCAAAAATAGGTCCTTTTTTAATTAATTCGTTCAAAATTGACCATTTTGGTCGGTGATATTGAAATTAATTTCATTTTGGCCAAAGGTTTAAAATGGGTTTTTTTTTCGAAAAAATGTAGTAGCATTTATGATCGATTTCCAAATTCCAATTTTCATAATTGAACTCCCCTTTTTAAGACCGATCAAAAATTTTCTCATCCTCACTTGTTTTTTTAATTTTCTCAAAATTTTTTCCCTAAGTAATTTTTCCTTTTAACGGAAAACAATTCCAAAAGAGAAATAAAGTTTTTCAGTGGTAACCCATTTTCCCCAAGGCGGGGGGGAAAAAAAGCTTTAGGAGTTCCTTTTAAGGAATCTTTCTTAAAATTTTTAAATAATGCAAGGAACCAAAAGTCCTAACCCCCCCCGCCCTCCCCAAATTAAGCCCCACCCCAAAAAAAAAAAATGGGGGAGAGAAAAAAGTGGAAAGGTCCTATATTTACATTGGCCGTTAAAAATATGAACTCAAAATTTTGTGACAAATTTGCTTTTTGAAAAAAAAAAATTGACAAAAAGGGGGGGATAACCGTCCCAATTTTTTAAAATTTAAAAAAAAATTAAACCCTTATTGAAAAAACCTACAAAGGCTTCCCCCAAAGAATAAATTCACAATTTGATTAACCCCACCAACAAGGTTTTAACTAAGAAAAAACTAAAATTTTGGATGAAAACTAAGGTTTTAAAAAATATGACACAAAATTAGATCTGCGATCAAAAAACCTGCGTTTTCCCCTAAGTCCCCGGTTTAAAACACGGACACCTATTACAGTTTAAAGGGGACAGGGCCCCTAAAGGTGTCTTCCTCCCCCCTACCCCCGTTTTTGAATTTTTTTTTTTAAGGGAAATTTTGCCATTTGGGGGTTTTTTTTTCACAAACAAGAAAAATTTTTTCAATACGTCTCCTACATTTGGCTTAGCCCCCCAAAACAAGGGCTTAGGGGTGGTAAACTTTCCCAAACGGGGGGGGGGGGGTTTTCATTGAAGAATATTACCACTCCGACAGCCATTGGGATGGGTAAAATCACCGGGGCCTCTCAGTTTTTTGAAAGGGGTGAAGGAGGCTACAACTTCATACTTCCCCTTCAAATCGGACCTGACAAAATTTAATCATTTAAAATTTTTGCTGCGAGAAAAAAAACAGGAGTAACCAGGGAGTTCCCAGAGAAATATGGGTGGTTTAAAAGGATAATTTGAGGGTTTTTCCAGTCCCCCTAGGGGGATTAAAGAACCTTCCTTTTAAAATTTAAACCGCTGAAATTTTTAAGCTTTTTAAACCCCAATACGGGCCCTTTTTGATTTTTAGAAAGTTTTGCACCCGGCCCCAAAAATTTTAAGGGAAAATTTAAACCCCTTTTAAAAAGTGCCTTCACCAAAAAAGGGGAGGTAAGGGGTCGGGGCCTCCCCGTATGGGGTTTAAAACAAAGTAGCCCCAAAGCCGATCTCCAATATTTAGATTTAAATGCGAAAAATTTTGGGTTTCCTAACCCCCCCAAAAGTAAGTTAATTTAAAAAAACTTTATAACTGTAGTTGATTGACTTAAAAAAATTCCTTTTTGGGGGGAATTTTCCAAGGCGTTTTGGTCAGACAGTTTAAAGCCTAATGGGCAAATTTCACACCCCCCCGGCCAGGAAGGAATTTTAAAGTAAGGCCCCTTTTTGATGAAAAAAATTTTTTTTCTGTTTGAGACCTTTATTTTTTCTCAATATCAAATGGGAAAAAACAGGGTTTAATTTAAAATGGGGGAAAATGGCAAGAATGGGTAAAATTTCTCCTGAGTTTTTAAAAAAATTTTTTTGGGATAGAAAACGTGAATACAAAGGTGAAAATTCCGAAGTTTTTTACCTTAAAAAGGTTTGAATAGGGAAAAAAACAAAATTGGGGAAAGGCTGTTTCTGGGGAAAATTTTACGAGGGGGGAATTTTTTAGGACAGGGAGCCAACTTCCTGTTTCCCAGTTGTTTGCGGAACGAATTTAAATACAGTTATTTTTCCAGCTCCTTCATTTTCATTTCCTGAAAGTTTCAAAAAAGGTTCCCAGGGTTGTCTCCCTGTATCACAAAAGTTGTTTTAAAAGTTTAAAAGGGGAACCGAGAGAAAACGAAAAGATCCGCTTTTACTGAAGAGGGGCTTTTTCCCGTCATTTTTTAATTGGCAAGGCAAAGTTATAAGGTGACGCATCGGGCAGGTCGAACCACTAAAAGGGTTAAAAAAAAGATAAAAAATTTTAAAATTGGCCCACTTAATTTTAAAGTAAATTGTTTCGTCAAAGGGGGAAACGCCTAATGTGTTTAATCCCTATTTTGGCAAAACCCCAAACAGTTTCCCAATGTGAAGAAAGAATCTTTCAAGCAGCCCAACAGAGCAAAGTGTTTAAATTTTGGGAATTTTATTCTTAAAAACTTAGTAATTTAGCACAACAAAAGATCATTTTAAACAACGGAATTTCCCCTGGGGTATCTTGATCCCCCCTTCCTTGAAAAATCCCCTATTTGTGAAAATTTTAACGAACGCCGTCTCTCCCAATGATTTTTTTTTGTTTTTAAAGGCTAATTTTTTTAAAAAATTTTTAATTTTTTAAAAAAATTTTTGGGTTTTTTTTAAAAAAAAAAATTTTAAAACCCTTTTCAAATTTTTTTTTAGTTTTGAAAACCCGGTTTACGCGGGTTTTGCCCCTTTTGAACTTTTAAAATTTGAAACCCCCCCTCCTGGGGAAGGAGAAAATCAGGAAAATTTTTACAAAGGCCCCGGAAATCCAATAACCCAAACCGGAAAATTTTGTTGTTTAATATTTGAGGTTTTTTTAATTTTTCTGACCTCAAAACCACACGCTAGCCCAATTGAAAAACGGGATGGGGGCTCTTGGTTTTTGGTTAAGATTTTTTTTTTTTTTTAAAATTGGGTTTAAAAACTCGGCCCCTTTCCCCCTTTTGGAACTAAGAAAGAAAAACGGGTTTTTTCGGGTTTGCCCCCTTTTTTGCCCCCCCTTTATTTTTTTTGGAAAATTAAGTTCCCAAGTGTTCTTTACCTTGGGAAAACCCTTTCTTTTTTGGCCTTCACCTTTTTTCCTAAAAAAGCAAATTTTTAAAATTCGCTTTTGGAAGAAAATTTTAAACAAAATTCCCAAAAAATGTTAAAACCTTTAAAACGCAAATCTTTTTGCTTTTTCTCCGAACAACCCCCTTTAAACCCAAAAAACCCAAACTAAACACCCCCAAACCCCCCCATAAAAAGAAAAAAATTTAAAAAAGGGAAAATTAAAAACCCCTTTTCCCCAAACAACCCCGGGCGGAGGCCCCCCCAGCCCAAAACCCCCCCGGAAAAAACCCCCTGCAAAAACCCCCAAAGATAACAGTTTTTAAAATTTTTTTCCTAAAGTTAACCCGGTTTTAAGGGAAAAAACTTGAATTTTTATTATTGGGATCATTTTCCCATAAAATTTTAGCACCTCAAAATTAAAACCGTTTTTTCCATTTTTTAAATTTAATTTTAACTAGTTTTTAAAAAAAATTTAAAACAAAATGGGATTAAGGGAACCCTAAATTTAAAAAATTTTAAAATTTATTTTTAAATTAAAATTTAATTTCAGTGCTTTGTTTTTTTTTTTTAAAAAGGAAAAAAAAAAAAAAAAAATTTTTCCTTCTTCCCAGGGGCAAATTGAAATTTCTTTTTTTTCACCAAACAACCCTTTGGAAAATTTCCCCAAACCCTTAAGTAAATTTAAAACAATTTAAATAGTTTCCAAATTTTTTTTCAAATTAATTTACTTTTTGAAAGTTTAAGGTAACCCCTTCCTTAAAAATTTTTTGGAAAGGGCCCCCCTTTTGGGTGCGCTTTTTTCCCCTTTTGGCCCCCCCCCCCCCCCCCCGGGGCTTTTTTGGTTTGGGGCTGGTTTCCCAAAATCTTTAAACCCTTGGGGGGGTTTTTTGGGAATTATTTTTTGTGTTTTAAAAAATTTTCCCCTCTGGCCTTTTAAAAAACCTTAAAAAATTTCTAAAAAATTACCAGGAAGTTCCCCTTTAAATTTTAGGCCCGGAAAATTTTTGGTTTTAAAAACCATTTTTTTTTATTTTTTCCTTTGGGGCTGTTTTAAAATTTGAAAACCCCAAATTAATTTTGTCGGGGCCCTTTGTTTTTTAAAAGGAATTTTTACCCCTTTCATTCTTCCAATACTAAACCCTAGATTTTTACCCCCGGGTTTTGTTTTTTCTTTTTGAAAGCCCTCTGTTTCTTGGTTTTGCGCCCCCCCTTTTAAGGGGTTTTTAAATAAATCAAAATATTTTTTTGAACTAAATTTTTTTGTTTTAAAAAATTCCCCATTGGTTTTTTTCCCAAAATTTTTTGGGGAAGGGAAAGGGTTACTCCGCTTACACTTAAACAAATTTAAAAAAATTTTTTAACTTTTTTAAAATTTTGGGCATAAATAGGGGGCAAAATTTTTCCACTTATTTTTTTTTAATTTAAAAATTTTTTTTATCAAATCTGGGGGTTTGACGTTTAAAGCTGCGGGGGAAAAAAAGGGGGGTTGGGTGGGGGGGCGGTTTTAAAATTTTTTATTTGGGGTTTTTTTAAAAGGGGGGTTTTTTTATTGGTGTTTTTAAAAATGTTTTTATTCTTTTTTTAAGGGGTTTCAAAACAAACCTTGAACGGGGACTTTCCCCCACCCTTTTGGGAAAAATTTTTTTCTTAAAAAGATTTTCACAAATGGCTTTTTGGGGCATTGGTTTTCCCTTTGAAAGTTTTTCCCTTCCATTCTGCCCTTTTTTTTTTTTTGGGGGCCGTTAAAATTTTTTTCGGAAATTTTATTTTCCCCTTTTCCCGGGGCCCAATTATTTTTTAAAAATTTAAGAAGGTTTTATCCATAACACCCATGCTTTTGGAAACCTTAAAAATTTGGGTTGCACGCCCCTTTTTTTTCAATTTAAAATTTTGGAATTGTTTTCCGTTACAGGGGAAAAATTAAACAAATTTGGGAAAAGATTTAAAATTAAACAAGTGGAGGTGAAAAGAAAAATTGGGGGCCAAAAAGTTCAAAAAAATGGGTTTGGGGGGACAAACCTGGTCAAAATTTCTTTAAAACCCCCCCCCAAAAAACCTTTTGGGAAACCCCTTTTGGTCCAAAACCTTTTTAATTTTTTTCCTTTTTTTTGAAAAAATTTTAAAAAAAATTTTCCCATTTAAATTTTCCCTTTTACAGTAATTTTTGAAAAACACAAAAGAATTAACCCCAAAAAAATTTTTTTTTTCCCCTTTTTAAATGTTTTTTATTTGAAAAATTTCCTTAACTTGGATTTTAAAATTTTTTTAAAAATTCCAAAAAGCCTGGTTTTTTAAAAGGGGGGTAGGTCCCTTTTTTTTTTTTAAAATTTTTATTGAAAAAAAATTTTAATTAAATCCTGGGTACCAATTTAAATTACACAAAAAAGGGACGGCTTTTTAAAAATTTTTGAAAAGAAAATTTTTTCCCCCAAAAAATGTATTTAAAAATTTTTTCCCTGAAAACTTTTTGTTAAAACCCCTCTTTTTAAAAAGGAAATTTCCAGGCCGGTTACCCCACAAGAAACCCTTTTGGGGAAAAATTTACTTGGGGGAAACCACTAATTCCAGTGGGAAATTGTTTGGAATTAGGGAAGTACGAAATCGCCAAGTAAAAATTTTATTTACCTCCCCAGGGAATTTTTTGAAAGCTTTGGAAATTGGGTTTAATTTTTTTTGTTTGAGTTTTTGAAAAAATAATTTTTTTTGCCATTTAAAAAATTTTTTTTTTTTTCCAAGTTTGGTAAAAAAAACTGTTTTATAGAGGAAAACCTTTGGGCCCCCCCCCTGAAAAGGCAAACTATCAACGGTTAAGGGTTAAATCTAGCAAAAACATCTTCCCAAATTTCTTTCAACCGCAGCTTTTCTTGTATTCCCCAAAAATTTTGCTTAAAAATTTTTTTCGTAAGTGGGGTTTTTTAAGGAGCCTTTTTTTTTAAAAATTTTCTTTTTTTAACCAAAACCTTAAACCGTCTAAAAAAATTTTTTTGGTTTCTTTTTAAGGGCCCCTTAAACCTTAATCACTTTTTTTTTCCTGCCCCACCTTTTTTTGTTTTGGTAAAGTTCCCTTTCCCCTTTGGTTTTTTTAATTTAATTTTTAAAATTTAATGGGCCTTTAAAAGGGCATTTTTTTAAAAACCCTAAAAAATGGGTACAAACCTGAAACCGGAAAGTTTTAAAAGGGTGAAGGGGGGAAAATTTTGGATAAAAAAAAATAAATTGTTTTTAACGGTCCCAAATTTCACTTTTAAAAAGTTTGTGTAAACCGGGAAAAGTTGGGGAAAAAATCTTTATTAAATTACCAAATTTTATTTTTCCCCTCAATTGGGGCCTTTTTTTTAAAAATTTTCATTTTTTCCTAAGGCGGTAAAAATGTCTTTTAAAGGTTTAAAGGGTTGATTTAAAACCCCCAAATTTTTTTTCCTTAGCCCAATATGTTTTAAGATTTTGGGCCAAAAAACATTTTTCCAAAAAATTTTAAAAAACCCGGTTTTTTTTATTTAAAATTTTTTTTAATATTGGGAAAAAGTTTAGTTTTTTAAAAAAAATTTTTGAGGCGAGGAAAATTAAATTTAAGCCCTTTTCCCTAAATTAAAATTTTAAATTTAAAAAATTTCCCCTTTTTTTAAATTTTTTAAAAATCCCTTTATTTAAGGCCAAAAACCCACCAAATTAAATTTTTTCGAAAACATGCAGGGAAAAATTTTTATTTTAGAAGTAATGACACACAAGAAAAAAGGGGGTATTAAAAATAAATTTCTTTAAATTTTTAAATTTGTTTGTTGGCCCTCGATTTTAATTTAAAACCCATTTTTTCCCCGCCTGGGGACCAGGGGTTTGGGAGGGGGGAAACCCCCGGGTTAAACCCATTGGGGAAGGGGGGAAATTAAGGCTTTTGTTTTTAAATTCAAACATTTTTTCTTTAAAATTGTTTTTCAAAACTTTACAGCTTGGGGATTTTTTGAAAAAAATTTGGGAAATCGCAAAATAAAAGTTTATTTCTTTATGGAGGGTTTTCCGAAGTTTTTAAACAATTCCCTTGGGTTTTTTGTTAAAAGACCCCAAATGGAAATTTTTCCTCCCTTCAGACTAACCCTTGGGGAAGGGATACATTTTTAAAAATCCCAAGTCTTTTTTTACCCGGATTTTTTTCAAAGGACAAAAAAACCTTTATTAAAATTTTTATTTCCTCCAAGTTTAAAAATATTGTTTTTTTCGGGGGGGGGGGGGGGGGGGGTTTTTCTGGCAAATCCCAAAGGCGTTTTTTTCTGCGAAAAGGGCACCCCAAAAAAGAAAAAATTTTTAAAATGAAAAAAATTTGGTTCCTTTTTCCAGATTTGGGAAGGCCAAATTTTTGTACCCCCCCCAAAAAAAACGTTCCCTTAAAATCCTAAAAATTTTATTAAAATTCTTTAAGAGGGTTGAATTATTTTTCATTTAACCCCATTTCCCCAAAATCGGGGGGTTTGAAATTTCATCAAAAAACATGTTTTTCAAATTTTTCACATCTGTTTATAAGGTTTTGAAAGGCAATTTTGACTTAAAAAAATTTTTTTTAAAAAAATGGGGTTAGAAATCCTCCCCTTTTAAAAGAAAAGCACTTTGGCGTTTGCCCGGTCTTCCGGGTTTTAAACGCCTTCAAAAACCCTGCCAAATAGATTTTCCAAATGGGGATCCCAACCAAAAGGGTTTACGCCTTTTTTGGGGGGTCTTTTCAAAACATTTTTGTGGCCCAAAACCCGGGAAATCTAAAACCCCCAAAAATTTTTTAAATTCCATTTTAAACATAAAGGAAACAACCCTTTTATTTAGCTGTTTTTCTAAATTACCCCCGGTTTGGTTTAACCCCGGAAAATAACAATAGACTGCCTTTAAAACTTTCAAGGGAAAATGTCGTGAAATTTAAACAACCCGTTGGGTTGGACCCCCCCATGTTTGGGGCCATGTTCTATGAATTTTTTTCCGGAAAAGAAAAGTTTTTGGCTTTTTTATGAAACTTTGTAAAAAAAAATTTTTAATTTAAATTTAAGGAAATTTTTAAAGGTTTTTATTGTTGGGGGCCAAAAAACCCTCCTTGCAAAAGGAGGGTTTTTGTGTAAAGGGGTTGCTATTTTTCCCCCGTATTCATTTTCCCCCTTTTTTTCAAAATGGAAATTTAGGTGCACAAGATTTATTATTCCAACGGCATTTTTTAGAAAAATTTTAAAAACGAGGGAAGGGAAAAAAAATAGTGTGATTAACGGGGGGTTTCCCCGTGAAGTAAAATTACCTTTTGTTAAAAATTTTTTTAGTAAAAATCAATTTTTGAATTGTTAAACGCAAATTTTTGGAAAAAAGTTTTTCTGGGGGGGGTTGAAAAAAAGGGTTTTTAAAAGAGTAAAATTTTTTATTTTCCTAAAGGAAAAAATTTAAAAAAAAAAGGGGGTTGTCCCCCCCAGGGAAAAAAATAAATTTTTTTTGTTGGTTTAAAGGGGGGGGGGCTAAAAACCCCCTGCTTTGGGAAGGTTCAAACAAAAATCATCAAAAATTTTTTAATAATTTTTTTTTTCTTTAACCTCCAGTTTCCTAATATTTTTTCCAAAGTTTTAATATTTATTTAAAGAATTTTAGTTGTAATTGTAAAGAACATGTTCAAACTTGGGGTTTTTAAACCAAAAAAGTAAAATGGTGGGGGGCAAAATTTTTTAAAATTTTGGAATTTTTCTGATTGCAAAAAAAAAATTGGGGGGAAAAAATGTTTCCAACATTTTGGGGAAATTTGGGCAAATACTTTTTTGTTGTCTTTACTTAATATTTCGAAAATTCACTTTTTCCCAAAAAAAAGGGTTTTAGCAAAAAAGCTTTAAATGTATTTAAAAAACTCAAGCACAAATTGGAGGTATCCAAAAAACCACTCTAAAAACGAACGGTTCAAATTTGAACCGAATAGGTTCAAATTTGAACCGAACAAAGGATCAAATGGGCACTTAACAGATTCGGTTCAAATTGAACCGGATTTCCGGTTCAAAAAATTTGAACCGGAAACCTGTTCAATTCAAATGAACCAAATTCTGTTCAAAAATGAACAGGATCTGGTTCAAATGTGCTGACAGCTTATTGAATTATCAGGCATATCAGTTAACCACGCAGCTCACTCAAGAACACTGCAAATAAAAACACAAAGGTAGAGAAACAAATTACTATTCAACTGAGTTTATTCATTCCTGAGCCATTTCTAGACTGTAAACGCATAGTGAGTAAAAGCTACACAGAATCTATACTAGGAAATCATGACATAAAAATAAAATCAATTGCTCCTAAAAGCACCTTCTTCATTATATTTAAAGGGCCTGAAAGCTTGAAAGAGGATCAGTAATTTGATCAAATAAGGAACCCAATAAAGAGAGGCACATCCAGGAGTTGGACTATGAGGTTCAGAATTGTTGGAAAAGCTGTCCCCCCCCCCCCCCCCAAGGAAATATCAGTTCTGTCCCATAAGCATCTGACAGAAAATCGCCCTTTCCAAACTGCAAGAAATTAAGCTCCTGGAAATTATATTTTTCAGTACTTTCTTAAAACCATTCTCCTTAACATTATCAGAAGATTGTCAAAATGTGGTCAAAAATGGTTGTAAACAGTCTTATTACCGAAACTGTAATACATTAACTAATAATGCATGTCTGTAAAAACTCTTTTTACTTGATTGTTACCTTCTGAAAAGAATTCACCCCTGGCCCTACTTCCCTTGGCTGATAACTATAGTTTAAATACATTTTCATTTAAGAAGAAAAAAACACTGACCACCCATAGGGGAGGAGCTATATCACCTTGCCCCCACCCCCTGCGTAATCCACTGCCAATTAATGTACACCCAAGAAGAATTACAATTCACTGCCACACTAAATGTTCCTAGTGATTGCATATAACAAAGTTGTGTATAAGCAATGTGTTTCCTTAGGCTGTCATCTCTATAGCAATACAAAATTGCTGCAAAAATGATATTAATAATCAATCTTTACTTAGGGGATGAAAAAATTTCCCGCTACTTTCGAACTAGCTCCATACCCCACTATATTTGCTTGGGGTTGCAACCCCAAGGTTGGGAAACAATAATACAAAGAGCATGATTAAAGCTTTTTCACATTGTGATGATCACTTATTAAAAGCTGAAGATACCTCACTTTCCATCCGTAGGGAATGTGAAGGAAGCAGGTCTGGTGTCACAGATTCACACTGATAAAAAATGTTTTGATATTGAATTGAATGGGTGCTAAAGTTTGCTCTTACCCATGTGCAAAATGTAAAATATTCCACTGATTAGGACATATTCACAACATGAGGGTATCAGGATTTGGAATACTGGACTGGTTAACAAAGTATTGCGACTGGCTCACTACTTCTAAAATTTTGAATGACTAATAAAAGTGAAGTAATAACAAAAGTAAGAGTAAAAAAGACTTCCATGTAATAAGATAAGCTACAGTTGGCGATAATACACACCATTTTCCTGGCAGAATTGTCAATATTTAACCTTATTTGAACACGCCTTTTAAACTTACGAACAAAGATGATAGCCTACAATATACAAAAAATAATCCAACAGAGATCTTGGCTAGATTACAAAGTAGCACACATTTAGCTGGACACAAGTAGAAATGCCCTCCCCACTTAAGGATAATACTTCTTCCTCTCTTCTTTGATTTAAAGAAATTACACAAGAGAGAGACTGCCGATGAAATGTTTCTCCTGCC
Source organism: Holothuria leucospilota (assembly GCA_029531755.1). Taxonomy (NCBI): domain Eukaryota; kingdom Metazoa; phylum Echinodermata; class Holothuroidea; order Aspidochirotida; family Holothuriidae; genus Holothuria; species Holothuria leucospilota. The sequence continues at coordinate 63,163 of JAIZAY010000206.1, read as the reverse complement.
TTTCCCCTCACCTAGATTAAATATAAACTGATGAAAGAAATCCCATATTCACAACATAAGGGCACCAGGATGTGGAATATTGGAATGGTCACAAAGTATCAGGACTGACTCACTATTTCTCATAATTTTGAATGACTAAAATAAGTGAGTAATAACAAAAAGTAAACGTAAAGAAGATTTACGTGTGATGAGAAAAGCCACAGTTGGTGATAATACACATCATTTTCCTGGCAGAATCGTTAATATTTAACCCTATTTGCACATGCAAATTAAACATGACAAAAACACCTGGTAGCATACGAAACAAAAGATAATTTAACACAGAGTCTGGCTAGATTACGAAGTAGCACACATTTACCTGGACAAAATTACCAAGTAGAAATGCCCTCTACAGTTAAGGTCAGTCTTTCTCCCTCCCTACTTTCATTTCAAGAATTTACACAAGAGTCAGTCTACCAATAAAATGGGCCCCCTGCCATTCCTCTCAACAAGACCAAATATATAGTGTCAAAAGGAATCCCATATTCACAACATCAGAGCATCAGGATTTGGAATATTGGAATGTGTACAAAGTATTGAGACTGGCTCACTATTTCTCAAAATTTTGAATGACTGAAGTGAGGGACTAACAAAAAGTAAAAGTAAATAAGAGTTACATGTAATGAGAAAAGCCACAGTTGGCGGTACCACACATCATTTTCCTGGCAGATTCACCAATGTTTAACCCAGTATTTGCAAATGCACATTAAACTTGAATCTGAATAGAATCTGGCACCCTACAAAACAAAAGATAATCCAACAGAGAGTTTGTCTGGATTTCGAAGTAGCACACATTCAGCTGGACACAAGTAGAAATGCCCTCCCCCAGTTAAGTCTTCCTCTCTACTTTCGTTTCAGGAAATTACACAAGAGTGATACTGCCGAAGAAATGCTTCCCCTGCCTTTCCCCTCACCCAGACCAAATATAAACTGTTGAAAAAAATCCCACGTATTCTGACATTCCCATGGATACTGGACGTCTAAAAGATAAAAGAGCTTAAAGCAAACATCAACAGCCTGCAACAGACTGACACACTTTACAGTTTGTCTTTCTATGACAACAAAAGTTTGCTCTGGGTTGTTTCTCTCCCCCAGTAGGAGCACAAATGGCTGTGTTGGTACAACGTTTTCCAAAAACTCAGGAAGATTGGTGCCCACCTGGAAAGAGACATAAGCCATAAATTTGTAATAAGTTGACTTTGCCTGAGATTGAAGAGACAGAGATAAGATGTTACCATTAAGCAGAAGTGATATTTGTGGAATGCACATGATATGCATTCAGGTATGAAAAAAGGGTAGAACACTGGTTGGGAAATGGAAACATCGCACTGGCTAATGATATAAGGTTGTGATCTACCATGTTTCATTTCACATTAAATATTGGGTGACAAATGTTTCAAATCTTGTGTTAGCTCCATTTTACAAGAATGCTTTCTTTTAGAACCTTTTTCACACAGCACATTGAATATGCTAATCACACTTATACTTTACATGGAAAATGCTGGGTATTTAATTTCACTTACACTGTTAAAACACTCGGCACTTGTTTCGTTGGGTGAAACGCGTTAGTTGTATGTTGGTCAAACCTTGCCCATGTAATGGTAAAAACTTCCCTTCGATACGTGTTTATTGTATTATCCAATCATTGGTCAAACTGGCGACAAACTTATATTCATCGGTTGGGTATATTTTCGATTTATCAACTTGTTGGGCAGTTAATTGCTAATTAGCATACTGTGTTTGCTTATTGGTTGGGCAATTCGTTTGCTACAGGTTTTGAGCCGCGACTATTGACGTTACTTGATTTAGCTAAGCATTTCATTTGATATTGAGACATTGTTTTGATGCTCTGAAAAATCCTTTGGAGACGTTTGAGATTTGCATAGAAGGAGTACTCGTACATTCTGTTTGGCCAAAAACCAAGGCCATAATTCCCCAAAAGTGTAAAAATAGTACTGCGAACTAGCACTCTCTGCCAGTGCAATTCGTTCGCTACAGGTTTTGGACCGAACAACCATAGACGTTACTTGGTCGTTTTCAGCACTACGATGACAAGCCAAACAGATTAGACTAAAGGCTTTTGGAAGCCATGGCCTCAAAATGTGCTGCAGTGTCCGTGTAATCAATAACGTTTTTTCCAAATGGACATGGTCATATTTTAATTTACATGTAAAGTATTAAATTGTGTAAAAATTATGAAAAGAAAACATATACAGCCTCAGCTAATACCAATTGTAACTGTAACAGAAATCTAAGTAGGAACTAAGTAAGTATTGTGCACAATAAACATCGATAAATAAACTGCCCAGTTTATGGTTATATCTTTCCCAATAAATTGATAAAATTTCAACATATGTTGGGAAGTAAGTTTACCCAATGCTCTTGGGTAAGAAATGCCCATCAAGTGTTCATTGTCAATTGACCAACAAATGGTCAAAATTTTACCAATAATTGAGACAATTGTGTGCCCAACTTAGTTGGTCACTTTTACTACCTTTTTGAGGTTGTTATATAGAAGGTGGTCAAATATCACCCAATTTTTTAAGTGTATAAAACCTAATCAAAAGATAAGTATTTCTTAGACCAAAATTGCATTTTGTTATAGTGGCATGGTTGACTATATCACACCTATCTAAAAATTGAGTTTTTTTGATCAGGGAAGATTGGTTTGAAGGGCAAACATGATCAGAGGTCCCAGTCTCCATTCCACACAGAGACTGATTTTGTTTCTTTTAGTCACAGATTTACAATATAAATGATATTTAACATCTTGGCAACTGTTAGCATCAAGAACACAAAGAGTTTCTTCACCTTTTCCACTTGCACAAAAGACCGTAATGCTTCTTCCACTGTTGCCCGTTGGTTCGGTCCCTTTTTCCCCTCCTTCCTCTTGCTTCCAGTAGGAAAGAGTAGAGGTAGAACTTGCAGAGCAATAGTAGATTGCTCATCATCTGTGTAGAAATGAAGTTATATAAGTTAAAGGCATACTCTGGTGATATGCTTAATTGAGGGATCCCATCGATACTATGTGGGAAAAAAATAGTTTTTTACTCCATTTTCCCCAAATCCTTTGGACTTCCTAAATACATCCGCTTTCAAAGAACATGTTTTCCTTGCACTCTGCTCCCATAGTTGCAGGATAAGATGTTAGGAAGGCACAGTGACTCTTAGTCATTTGTTTTCTTTCCAACTGACCATTTTGCTAATCTTTAAAATTTGATACACATAGAATATTAAGGAATAATGCTACTTAAGCTATTCAAATTGCTTCACAAATGCAGAAATGGGAAGCTCAGGGTTTCCGCCAAAGGGGGAAAGGGGGGGATTTGTCCCCCCCATTGCAGAAGAAGGTGGGTAAAATCCCCCCCTTTTCATTTCCATAAAAATTAAAAAAATTGTCCATATCTTGGTTTCTTACTTAAGAAGAGGACACCTTTGCAGCAATGTTTGGACTTTCATAAGTAAATGGCCTTTAAAACCCTTCAAAATGCACCTTATAGGGGTCTTGAAGCAAGCTTTTGTACCCCTGAACCCACTTGTAACTTTAGCCAGGGACAGCATCAATTTGGACTACAGGTTTAGCAGCAATTAATCCCCCCCTTTTTTGCATTTCTGGCGGAATCCCTGGAAGCTGAATCTTGTAAATGTAGTCACTCGAGAGTTTTCAGTGATTTTACAGTATTAGAGAACTGGTTAAGTCTCAGAACTGCTTTGTAAGATTCCAACATTAAATTATTCCCTGAATATGTTTTGCTATCTTTTCATCTATGTGACACCACAGTTTACGCCATGCACAGTATTTATGGCAAAATTACATATCCTTGAAAAGGAACATCACCCCCAAATGCAACATGATAAAGTGTTTACAGCATCCAATAAAGAACTTTTTTCTACATTTTTAGAAGCCTCCAAATCTGTCACCAGAGCGCGCTTTTAAAAGCACTTAGAAATCCAGTGACACTGTTTAAAAGGAAACATGGACTCTCAGTAATTAAATTGAATCACACATGCCACCTGGAGTTGAAGTCATGGGATTCACAAGCTTCACCTGAAATATGTTATCTTTTCTGTAGTAACAGAGTAGGCCTTATGGATTCCAAAACAACTTCAGAACAGGTACTGTACCTGAATCCACCTTGCCACTGAAGTCCAACAATCTCTTCCAGTTCACTTGCTTGTCGGCATACTGTAGCACTTTTTTAAACAGGTTAGGCCATTTCATGTACAATGAGTCGCACACTTCAGGAAATAAAACTCTGAAATCTTGCTCTATCTATTGGGAGGAACAATTGTGACAGAGATCAGCATCTCATGCAAAAGAGCAAAAGCTGTTTTTTACAACATAATTAAAATCTGAAATGTATATCAATGTGATCTTTCCACCAAAGGACAAATAGTGAAGGGATGATAATTCAATACTCTAATTGCACATTATGGGAATAAAATTACTGCATGGAAGAGCATTTCTCTGTATCCAGTCACAATTTCTGATTCTGCATCCAAATTAATCCAATAACAATAATTAATGGCATTTGTATGCACTTCAAACTTCTATTTACTTTGACAATTTTGTTGGTGTTTTCCTGTACTTCCTTTGGATTTACTTTTACTGTAAATCACTTTGAGATTGAGATCTCTTTTTAACAGGAGGCACTAAAGGAAAATAAATTACTTACATTTTAGCATCCCCATCTCTGTCATCATTTTTAAAAAGACACTCAACATACAGTGCTGAAAGGTATTTTCCATTTGGCATAAAACGTTTCTTTAAAAGTTGGAAGATTTACATTATTCTAACTGATCATGTGATTTGCTTACCATTCCATCGGTGTCCAGCAGTCTAGGGTACTCCCCAAGTAGTTCCCGCAGTGGTTTTTCTTTCTCAGACCTAATCTTGCCTGTTCTGTACCGGCACGTCTTTAGCATCATTTCTTTTACCTGATCAACGGGTGAATTGTGGTATTTCAGCCATGTGGTCATGGCTGCAATATCAGCCTCCTCTAATTCATCTTAGAAAGAAAACATAGAGCATGTTGTTCAATCATCAGTCTTTATTGCCCACTTTGACCATTTGCAACATCACCATTTTTCAGTTTACTCCCAATAATCACAGGAAGAGGTCTGAAATTCCACAAAAATGCATGAAAAATTTCTTCCATTCTACAAATCTCTAAATTTTTAAAACTTAAATCACATTTGTAATGTACATATCATGAATTCAACTACCTGCACTTTCCTTCATGCAACAGTGTAATTCTGATCAATGAGGACTGTTCCTTTCAAATTCCTGAGCCTGCAGTAGATGATTTACATAAGGCAGTGTAATATGTGAAGGCAAAGGTAAGTTATACGTGATGGGAATGATCAGGCTTAAGAGTCAAATATTTTATTAAAATTTCTTGTTAAATGAGTTACAGCTCTTGAAAATTGTGACTACGTCATATGGCAACCCTAAAAAAAGGGGAAGTATTTGTGACTAGGAATGCAATTTCACATTCAAGTCTATTACCTACATACACATTGAAAACAAAAGTCACATACTGCATCATCAAGCAGTCACAGGGGTAGAGGATGCTTTAATGCACTTGTCAATTGTAACTACAGCCCCCCATACCCGGGCCATAGTAAGGCTGTTGTAACACTTTTGCTAGGGATGTGCGGTTTGGTTTGTCCCCGCTATGCCGGGAATGTGATGGGACTTTTAGTGGGGATGTGTATCATAAAAAATGGGCCGGGATGTTTACCCCCGGATTTGCATGAAGAATAGCCCCACTATACCTGGTCTCTGCATCAAAGTTAGCTGAGAAGTGCAGTTAAATGTTGCCCCACTCTACCAGGACTTTATTCGGATATAGCCGGGAAGGAAATATGCTTGGGAAAATACGGGAATACGCTTGTTACATTTCTGTAAATGACATCCCCGCCTTGCCCGGGTATGGGGGGGCATGGTAACAATTGACAAGTGCATAACACTACACTCTTCAGCCATTGATACAGGCCTACTAATGTAGTTCTTACGCCCTGGTGCATAGACAAGACTTAAAGAGCATTTCCATTTTCCATTACATTCTCTGACTCAGAAGTTTTGTGTGGAAGCAGTTAAAGACAGTAACGTGTCACCCACAAGATAAGGTGAATGCAATTTTTATGTCTAATCCATGATTAAAGCTGTGGTTAGCAAGTTATTTGAAAGCTGAATCACACAGCAAATGGTCTTGGTGGGACCTAGCTTGCCTGGAATTGCATACACATACAGATCTTTAACAATGTACAGTAGTTGCAGTGTTAGACTGTTAGTGTTAAATGCTGGAAACCTATATATCAGTACTGCCTGTTTGTGAGACTGACCTGTTGAAAGATCAATATTGACTGTGCTAGTTAATCTTCTTTTATTGGAAGGGCCAGCTTCTCCAACATGTTTCTCTGGATCTCTCTTCCTCACATTGCGAAGTCTGTTCTCTAAGAAGCCTGATGAATCATGCTTTCCTGTCCCTGTTGTAAACCAAGCCAGCTGGAAAATTAAAAGTGAGGAACCAAAAAATAAAATAAAATTGAAGGGCAATTGTAACTGATTTGCAGTAAGTGCATTCCATAGGTCCAGCTGGTGACAATACTGCAAATGCCTACATCATCAAAATCATTGAAATAAACCTTACATATCCTTACATGTCCAAGGCTACAATACAAGTTCTAAGATTGAGTATATTTAACAATGCAATGGGGGTTATTACATGTGTCTTCATCTCCTGGTAAAGAAATTGAGTATACGTGTACAGGACATATTAATGTGACATGTGGTGAATTTAGTTTATTTTTGCAATGTGCATCTCACAATTACACACTGCTGCAAAAGGATTGTAACTCAATTAACATTCATAATAAGAGAAAAATGTATCACAGCTAACTCAAAACAATCCAATATAGTCCCTAGCACCATGATGCAAAAGGTAAAAAAGTTGTGCAAAGGCAATCAGCTATCACCTCACTTTTAGTGACTTCATGGTGGAGCATGTAATATGTTGTCCTTGTCTCAAAACTACCACGTTTCAAGGACAGAAAACAAAATGGGTTGAAAAAAACTTCACCTGGTGAAAGAAACTACATTAGTTTTTTTGAATGGTAGATGAAAGAATGAGGTGCTCTCATCAAGATGGCTCCTTTCCACTATGCTATCTTTGATTTGCCAGGTAAAGTAAGGGTTATATATGTAAATAAGAGGTAAGAAGGGGTGATGTTGGTTATGGAAATCATATATATTGTTTTTTGCTTTTGAGTTTGTAATAACATTGGCAAAACCTGTTGCAAAAACAAAATCCTATAGCAAAGAAATCTTACGTGACCATCTCCATCTTCATTATCCAAAGCTGGAAACTCCTCTATGATGGCTTTGGCCAAAGCTAGCTTGGCATGCTTTGAAGGGCTGTAAAATGATATAAATATAAAACAATAACCCTAAAGTTCAAAATAGACACAGATTCAAGGTTACAATGGTCATATGTTACTGACTACTCATACACAAAATTGTTTTTCTTTAAGGAAACTTGAGGTATCCAAAAGACATTTTTTCACCCAAATTTGAGGCAAAAAACTTTGGTGGGTAAAAACAACTCAAGTATAATTATAGTTACTCAAAATGCATAGGTTTTATCATCCACCAAAGGTACTATACTTACCGCTTTCCATGAGTCTTGATCAAATATGACACCAAGGTATTCACCACACGCTTCCGGGTTTTGTAGCTAAGAAGTCCAGATGCCATCTCTTCTACCATTTCTGCACCCCCAGTCACAGCTTGAAGAATTTCTTTAACACTCTATAAGTAAATTATTGATTGAAGCTTGTAAGTCTGCAATGCACCTCTTTTATGTGTGTATGTTTATTTAACACCTAAATCTTTCACTCCCCCCCCCCTCGAATCTTGTTATGAAATGACCAGGAAACCTAACGTGACACCTTTACACCAAATGCAAAAGTGAATCAAAAAAAAAAAAAACATAAGAATACAAGTACCGTAGCACATGGACAGCCACATTGATTACATGCTTGGCTGACAATTGTTATTACAGCCTGTACAGTATTACAGTACTTGCACCACAATATATGAAGAGAATGACATGGTTTACATACTGTATATGGCAAACAGATCAGGAGGTGTAAACAGTGCAGGTGATCTTCTGACTGTAATTTGTTAGGAATATATGCAGTAAGTGTTGTGACATTTTTATTGACCATAGGTGATATTGTAGCTATAGTTCTCTTGAGAACTCAGTTACTTGTACAGTACCATTATTATTATAATTGAAATTACAGTGTTCTCCACTTACTAAGTTCTTTTCCAGGTGTTTCCATACTTAAAGGTTAATAGTGACGGCTGATCACTACCTACAGTAGTACCTTTAAAGAGAGTGAGTGCACTATTTGAAAAATTTTTGCTAAAATGAATTATAAATTTAATTATTACCTTCTTTGATGACTAAGTTCATTTGTGAATATCATTACTCAATGTTTCCATTGAAATTATTGTTTGTTCAGTTTTAAGGCTTTAAATAATTTCTGTCCTGGTGTCTACACCTTTTGTCATGGTGGGACATTTTTTATCTGGGTGCTGAGCACCTTTCAAATTTTACCCAGGTGCAGCACCCTGACAAAACAGGCTAGTGAAGAACAGTGAATTATAGTAACTATTTTGATGGACACTTACAAAGTCACGCTTTGCTTTCTTTCCCGTGACTTCATTGCTGCACGATGCCCTTGAAATTGAAGAGCTTGGTGTGGATGATCTTGGCACACTTGAAGTACATGTAGGTGTTGACTGTTGAGGACTTGTTCCACTTTGAAGATCATCTTGGTGATTGTTTGGTGTGACCTGTTCAGGTAGCTCTAAGTCATCTGAACAGTCATCACTCAAGGAGCTCACAGACTGGGCACTAGGAGAGTCCTCATGTTGTACATGGTCAGCATTTTCAGGAGCCTGTAGATGAGAAAAATTCACAAAACTGTTTATACTTCAAGTCTAAAACTGGTAGAGACTGGAGCGTTGTGTATTAAAGACTGCCAATAAATACATACCCTGATACGGTTTTCCTATCTGAACTGGCCTTTCAAAAGATACCAAATTTGATCTAAATTGTTGAGTTGGTTGCCACCCGATGTGAAGTTGTAATTCAAAAGCCCAATTCTTCTCCCACATTTGTGGTTGCTTAGCGTCGTAAAACAACTGCCCTTCAAGGCCGAATTATTATTATTAAAACTTGGCAAAGTGCCCAACACATTTTTATATGTTTAATTTCCAATTTTTGCCTAAAACGCAACACAACAATCCCTCTAAAGTAAAAAAATTGAAAAGAATGAGTGTGAAGCTACAGTAGCCTATGTCACTAAAAATGCTACGTGATGGCACACTGAACTGTAAAAATGAACTTGCAGTGATCTTTGACAATGGGAAGTTGGAAACTCTACTAAATTTGCACTAACATAAAAACACACATGTAGCAACAGAAATGTCAAACTTGTACAAGACTTTACCTTCAACAATTTGAGTTTCTTCAAAAACTTCAACCTCAGTCCCACTGCTGGAATTATTTCTTTTAAACTTTCACTATCAAGGAGGTAAAATGCTTCCTTGTCTATTTCATTGTCTGAAAAAAAATATAAATGATGACATGTTTTTCAAGTGAGATTTATTTTTGCCAGTTAGACACAGTACTTAGTGAAAGACTGTAATCATGGATAACATGACTTAAGAGAGATACTGTAAGGACTCCTAAATGCATACATGTGAACATCATGGTACTTACTGCTTAGCACTGTTAGCCATAATAAATGAGACATAACTTACTTGAAAACTCCTATTAAGTGGGCTGATGAGGTGGAGTAGTTCAAGTACACATAGGCCAAGTTCTAGGTAACTCTAACATTGAACCTAGCCTACCTACTTACCACAATACAAAGCCTAGTTCTTGAATGGTTTTTGCAAGTCAAACAGAAATGACTCAGTTATATTACAATCTTCATTTGAAAATTTTGAGACATCCAGGACATAATTACTGTACACCACGTATGCTCTGTCTAGTCAATCAGGCCCTCAGCCAGCTGGGCATTAAATTCAACCGGTAAGTCAAGGCGGCTAATGCAGGTCATCAGTCATCACATAACTTTATACACAATGTTGTTTTTGCTAAGTCGCTATGACTCGATTCTGATGCAATGGTTTGTCAATTTGACGCACTGATGTTTATGGGCAAAAATGTAAAAAGAGGGTTTGATTCTTTCCCTCAGTCGATGTACGTACAGTTCTACAAAAAGAGCCCCAGGTGAGCTGGGGGATGTAGAATATGCCTGCAGTAATCCTCACCTGTCGTAAGAGGTGACAAAAAAAAAAGTTGCATTGTATTTGAACTGTGTTTGAAACTCTCATCCATGCTGAAATCCCATACCCTCTCATAAAATAGGGCAGTGTTGTGGAATTTGGCAAGCCGAAAGTGTGGTATATACCGCAAACCTACCGTACGGTTCTGAAATAGTGAACAGTGTCCCTGGTGTGGGAGGTACAGTAGTATAAGGCCAAGTGAAATAAAAAATGTTTTCTGTCCCTGCTTGCATCCTTTTTGGTGGCTTTAATCCTTTTTAATTTTTGAACAGCAGAAATCACATTTTGTTTCAGCCCCTTTGGGACTTTTCCATAAATTGTGGCAATATGCCTTATTGATACATAAAATGAAATGACTGGACACCACGACTGAAGCATATTTCTGCGACAAAAGTCTATTGACCTGTGTGTCACCTGACTAAGCTGGTGGCTGACGGGGAAGAGAGTCAAAGACTCATATAATCCCCCATACTGTAGGCTGTAGCTACAAGTAAACATGTCGTACAGTGTACTAATATAGTACAGGGGGGCTGTGACAATCCACCATAGGTACCCACAGATTCTGCCATAGCAAATGTGTTCATTCTGCCATGCAGTACAGAAAATGTGTCTCTCCACCATGGCAGTAAAGTGTAAATTTTGATTATTTTAATAGTGAATGATGTGTTGTTCTCAAAATAACCCTCGAAAATAACTTTTGGAAGGAAAATAAGTCCTTTTGTTTATAAGATCTTGCAAACATGCCTTTCCTGCCATAGATTTTGCACCTTTCCCCCATGTTTTCACACGGACACCTTTGTGACATGGCAGAATGGTGCAAAACCTATGGCGAATTGTACCGATGGCAAAAAGATACTAGGTTCATTGTACAGTATGGCGTTCCATTGGGTCGGTAATCACACACAAATCATGCACCTTATTTTTTATACAGGACACTGTACTCGGGCAACAATTTGAAAACTATCTGTCCTGCTGAAAAAAAAGATGTGATGCGCACCGACCCATATCGACAGTGTTCAGTATACATAGGCTAAAGTATTTACAGTACACAGACTGTACGTACAATGCACACTTTACTCGCACACTGTGTAAGACTACAGATTTGCACTTTTTAGTCTACATTTTCTGGCAGTTTTGACATGTGCCACATCTTTCTTTTCTGAAAAATACCTGAGGGAAACATACTGTACTACTGTAGGCCTATTGTTTTTTACTTGACCTACTGCAAAGGTCCCATCACCCATCATGATAATATGATCTCTGCTTATCCCTTTGTTGGGGCTTAAGCCTAAGCTAAATCAGGGAACTTCAGGGAGTCAGGAGGGCTGAAAATTTTCAGATTTGTGGTGAACCAGGAGAATAGGCTATAACAGCCAAAGATGGGCGTGGGTTAAGTTTTGTTTCAAAGTACTAACTTAGTCTTAGCCTATTTTAGCAAACATTTTTCAAAGAGTGCACCCCTTCTCTTTATACTTGCCTAGCCTAGGCCTATAACCTAACGGGATCATGGTCACTACACACCCGGTTGTTCTTTTTCATTGTAAATGAGGGGTGGTACAAACTTAAAGTTCACATTTTTATGGTAAATGATGTGTCGTTCTCAAAATAAATATTTTTTTTTTCAATTTTTAATAACGTTACACAGTCATTAGCATTTTGAGCACGACTCTCCAATGAACTGTCATTTCTTTAAGAAATATACATATCAAATTCAAAACTCTTTTATTCCTAGATTTGGACTGTACTAGCCTAGGCTAATACTGTTCTGGGGGACGTGTAGTGGCCAAGATCCGCCTAACGTTAGACAGCGATCACCACCTGGACAAAATGTTAATCAAAGGAGAACCCTGTACTTAAAGGCCTAGCAACATCCATGTTAATTAATAGGCCTATGAAACAAACTAACTGTTAGGCATTACAATTACCTTCTCTCTAGAAATGTCTCATTTAAACCCCTTAAGCCTGATCAAAATTCTTCAAAACCAGTGCAAAAGTCACTGCATAGTGAACTTGACCGGGTAAAAGTTCTTTTAAATTCTTAATAGGCCTACGGCCTGGCCTTGTACTATCGGTAGTAAGCGAAAATGGCCTTGCCTTGTTGCCCAGCAAACATTAGAATCCTAGTAGTAGCCTAGTAACTTAGTATTACTAACGTTACTGTGCTCGACAATACAGCACAATTACATAGGCTAAGTCAATACAGGCACTGAAAGCCTAACGTTAAGAGTAGTATACTAGCACTACAGTAACACAAAGGAACTGAGCCTGAGGCTGTCGTGCCGTTTGGAACGAAGTGCAGTAAGCGTATGAGAAAACGGTGAAAATTACAACCACACTTAACTTTAACTACAATTTAACTTCGTAAAACTTCAAAACGTCACCTTCGAATGCTTTTGAAAGTTTCTCTAGGCCCCATTCACGCAGTTTTTCTTCAACATAAGGATCCATTTCGTGACTGTTGTCTTGAGTAGGCCTATTCGATTCTCAAATACGCGCGCCGTATATATGCAGGTTTCCAAAATTTGCATACAAGATATGTCATGTGATGCATATTATCCAATCGAATGCAAGCGGTCATTTGATCAGATTCCGGATAAAAAGGTTTGAACAGTTTCTGTTCAAATGAAACTTTGAGAAACATTTAATGATCAGCAATCTGATCAGAATGAACCGAAACGGTTCAAAATAGTTTGAACCGTGAATCTGTTCAAAAATTTGAACCGGGCTTTTTAAGAGTGTGGTGTGCTGCAATATAATGGAACATGTGCCAAGTGCAGTCCAATGTTTGAAGTTGAAAAGGACCTGCACATGAACTGAATGGTCCTCTGCTCTAATAGAAATTATTAAGCGTTACAACACAAAAAGTCCAGGAAAGAACACTATGTAAAGTACTTACATTACATGTCTATCTTTCTCTTCTTTGTCAAAGAAAGGAAATTCTGCAATGATGAACTCAACCATGGCAATCTTACAGTAAAGGTATCTTCACTCTGTTAGCTGAAAAAAATTAACATAAGTACTGTTTTTGAGGTGGAGAATGATACACAGTACAGTACCTACAGTAACCAAATGTTCCAAAAATATGTGTAGGTCATATTTGTCAAATTAACAACATTCAGAACCCTTCCATGTCAAATCTAACTACACACTTTGCTACAACATTCAACAATCATACCAACTTACTGTAACTGTAATTACTTACTGTTTAGGATTTAATGATCTATAGATGAGAAAACAAAGCCCTCACAGATTCTGTTGTGACATGTGATGAACCATCTTCCATATCTCCTTCATTTCACATCTAGTCATATTTCCCTGGTGCTCTGAATAAAAAAGGCAAATCAGACTAGTTACTAGCATAGCAATGACATTTACAGTGCAGGACTGTAACTACATTAATGTGTGTTTACTCCAATTTCCTTGACAGATACTGTAGATACAGTACAGTACTGAACTGTACATTAATGTGCTACAGTAACTCTATTACATAGTACAGTAGTGAGCTCTGCTACATACTACCTTAACCTAACATTAAAGGGCAAGAGCAGTCGCCCCAAACTTATTTTGAAGCAACAGCTAAATCTCACAATTTTCTTCTTATTCCTCTTCAAAGTATCTTTCATAATATTTTAGGACTTCAATATTTCATATTCAAGGTAAACCAATCAGTTACTTCTAGTAAATTTCAAATTTGAGGAGAAAAAATATTGTCACATGACTCTAAAGAGCCAATCATGAAACAGGACAGTCTACTACACTACTTCACGTTGGGGTGACTGCATTTCCCCTTTAAGGAAAGAATTTCCTTGACAGATACTGTAGATACAGTACAGTACTGAACTGTACATTAATGTGCTACAGTAACTCTATTACATAGTACAGTAGTGAGCTCTGCTACATACTACCTTAACCTAACATTAAGGAAAGAAAGTAGTATTTAATGTCTTACAACCAAAGTATATTAGGCCAACAGGGTTCACAGAACAAAGTCAATGTTTTAACCTCCATGGCTAAAATTACTTTGACAAATGTATGGGCTATAGATCTCATTCATCATGAAACCATAGGGATGGAGAGAAATGCAGACCTGATCACTGGAAAGAACACTGAATTTGCAACTAACATGTTCAATATGGCAGTGACATGAAATACAACGGACCACCTGTGCATTTTTATGACAGCATGTACAGTATACACTGTTTCTGACATCTTTCCCTTAAAAGGTGTTGTATGCAATGTATTGTATGTGGCACATGTCTTGAAAGAAATGACCGATTCAGCTTACCGAATGCGTCAAGGTGTACACTAATTATGCATGCAAATAAATGCTAGGTTTACAGGTATTATTGGTCCTCTTTTACTGGGGCACTTCAACTCGTAAATTTCCCTTAACCTGATACTGTAGTGTAGCTCTAGGGTATCCTATGTATTGTGAAGCCTTGCAATGCCAAAGCATCAGCTTTCACATGCCAGCAGACCAGTGCTGGGTATTCTATAACTCCTTAGAATTCAGTAGAAGTACTGTACATGTCAGAAAGTTTTATAGCTGATATTTTGATGTAGGCTAACCTTTGCAGCACAAATTAGACATGTGGAACACTCAATCTTAGCACCGCCACACATTAGCAATTTTTGCCAAAAAGCTTGGATTATACTATAGGCTTGTGCACAAACTTTAATGCTCCGAGGAGGGGCGACGTAACAGACCTTGCCTACAGTATGTGTACCAATAGTGCCGGAACATATTAGAATTGCATTCTTCAGAGCTTATCAAATTGGTTGTACTGTAGAGTCGCTACTAACCTCAGAATACAGTCTTTCAGATAACATTGAAATAACCGAACAATAAATTGTTATACAACACAAAGACATTGGTAAGCATACTTTAACTGGTTTCGCACTATAAAATTTGTACTCATACTGTACCCTTACACTTCAGGTTTACAATTGCAAATTTTGACAACCACTTCTCTGAGCAACAATGACTTCCAATTTAGGGCCCTACAACAGGCCTAACCAGTACCGTTACAACTTACTGAACTGGACCTTCCGCCTTATTTTATTCAGGCCTCGCCTACACTACAGTACGCTTGGCCTTATTCAGATTAGAATGTACATTTGTCTAGGCCTATAAAATGATATTGACATTTTTTAGCTTGTGCAGACACTGACTCCCCTTAGACAATGATAATTCGTAAAGTGGTCGTGACTGTTAGCCAGTAACTCACTGTACAGTGATTTCAATAGGCTTAAATACCTTCTCTACATAGACTACAGTAGCCTTTAGTAACACTAACACAGTTAGTCTGAATCATGCATAACAAATTAACATTACGCTGTTCACAGTAATATCGTCCATAGGCCTAGCCTACACTACCGCACAGTATATTATGCTATAATAATATAGGCTTACGCACTAAGTACTGTAAGTTAACCGACGTTTGAGTCAGTCCACTAAATGACATGAAGAGAGAATAATATCCAACCCTTCAAGTTCTTAACATATTTGGCTCATTTTTCTTACCCTCATTTAAGCAGCTCTTTCACTACAAGATCATCTTGAGGTTATTTGTCTTGAAATGCGAAATAACGAACGTTTCCTGCAACCA
This sequence comes from Holothuria leucospilota, assembly GCA_029531755.1. Classification (NCBI taxonomy): domain Eukaryota; kingdom Metazoa; phylum Echinodermata; class Holothuroidea; order Aspidochirotida; family Holothuriidae; genus Holothuria; species Holothuria leucospilota. The sequence goes on along the minus strand of JAIZAY010000206.1, from coordinate 47,146 downwards.
CCTCCCTGCTGCAACCAAGTTGAAAATCGTAGCGAGTTCTACGTCACATAATGTCACCTGATGCAGACCAGCAAATCATGTTACAGACGTGGTTACGTTTATCCGGAAATGTATCAGTTTTATCCCGAACAGGATGAAAATATGGTTACGTTTATCCGGAAATGGATGAATTTTATCCAAAAACGGATGAGAATATTTTTATCAAGTATCCGGAACAAAAATTTCATCCGGCTCTTTTAAGAGTGTAGCGTACGTAGCAAGCGGGTGGACTGGGTGGACAATGTCCAGGGACCCTGAGGGTAGGGGGGGCCCAATCAACTCAGAGATGGTAGGTGGAAGGTCTCATCTCATAACCTGTACCTCCCCATGGAGATTAGACAGTTCTTTGGAAAGTGGGCTTGGGACCCCCCCTCTAGTCTCTTGTCTGTGGAGCCCCAAGGATATTGCTACACATTTCAATTTGTTATACTTTTCTTTCCTAAGTTTTCAATTAATATATTTAATCATATTATTTCATATCTGACAGGATATTGTGAAATCATTCACAAAATGTTAATTTTAAGTACCCCCAAAATAGAGCCCAAGCTTGTTTTCATGTTTCCTTCTTGCAAATGCACTTTCTGTACAGAATCTAATAATGGACTATACCTATACTTGGCTATTTCAAATGTTCTTAAAATCATCTCCCAAATTACATGCCTTTCAAGAGGCAATTACTAGTCAAAACAGTGTCAAGGTCTCTCTTCATTGATAATTCACCAAAAGAATAAGTAATTGCTATCAAACAAAATTTTTCATATGTACAGATCAGGTCTGGTAATCTAATTTTTTAGCCCAACAAAAATGCAGGCTGCCTAGAAACTTCCCTCTTAAATTTAATTTGACCTGTAGGGTATAATATAATAAAGTAAATGTATTTCATGTCTTCAGAAACATATTTTTGTTCCAATTTGAAGGTATCCCACTTGAGTTGCCAAACTTTAAAGTACACTGATGAAGCACAATGTGTGGTATCCTGTACCAAACACAACTTTCAGGTTGAGTATATTGAGCATTGCAGTAACAACACGGCAGTAGGGTACGTAGCAAGCGGGTGGACTGGGTGGACAATGTCCAGGGACCCTGAGGGAAGGGGGGGCCCAATCAACTCAGAGATGGTAGGTGGAAGGTCTCATCTCATAACCTGGACCTCCCCAGGGAGATTAGACGGTTCTTTGGAAAGTGGGCTTGGGACCCCCCCTCTAGTCTCTTGTCTGTGGAGTCCTTAGGATCTTGCTACACATTTCAATTTGTTATACTTTTCTTTGATAATTTTTCAATTAATATATTTAATCATATTATTTCATACCTGATAGGATATTATGAAATCATTCACAAAATGTTAATTTTAAGTACCCCCAAAATAGAGCCCAAGCTTGTTTTCATGTTTCCTTCTTGCAAATGCACTTTCCGTACAGAAGCTTGCAATGAACTATACCTATACTTGGCTATTTCAAATGTTTTTAAAATCATCTCGCAAATTACATGCCTTCCAAGAGGCAATTACTAGTCAAAACAGTGTCAAGGTCTTTCTTCATTGATAATTCACCAAAAGAATAAGTAATTGCTATCAAACAAAATTTTTCATAAAACAGATCAGGTCTGGTACAGTGATTTAGGCAGCCAGCCGTCCAGCCGTCCTTTGCACGGCTGGTTTCCCAAAATGACGACCTATATTTTCGTACACAGCTTTCAAAATATACATGAAGCTGTCCACAATTCTCCCAAGCTTCCAGTATACATATTAAGACTGTTTGAAATAAGCGTCCGAGACGACCATTTCTCCAACCGGAAGACCTTTTCATCTTCCCTAGTTTTCAGCGGGACTACTGGCGTGATTTTGTTCAAATCACAATCAGACAATTCTAGTAACATGCATACACATCTCTTCTTGTACATCAGAATTCTGATAGCAGCACATATTGAGTCAATGCAGTAATGCGTTGACTTTAACTACGTTCGATGTACCTGCCATACGAAAATCCTGTCAACTGAATTGTGTGGTTAGTGCTATTGCTCACAACGTAACTGCCGTGTTGCATGTTATGCTGCGAGCGCTTGATACCATACATTTTACAATGTAGTCTGTCCGTAGGATCAGACTGCTCTCACGCAAACATGACACTAGCTTAGGTTCGATATATCTCCATATATAAGTACTTTAGGATAGCGTATGAGCTAGTGTGGGTGTGTGTGGATAATAAAGGATCGTGCAAGAAAAGTACTCAAGTAAAGGTTCCGAAAATATTACGAGGGGCTTAGTTAGATTGATTTACACATGTATCATAATTCATTTATGAAATGTTTGTCACTCTTGATAATTTTAGATGCCTTTAAGTTTGACATCGAAGATTCTACCCTCAGACTGTGGCACTGCATATTTAGTGTGTACTACAGTAGAAATGAAACTTGTAACTGAGGACTAAAAGAGTGATCGTAGGCTAGAATGTTTGGACAACAATTTCCGGATATTAGAAGCATACGAAATTGCTCATTATCATCGATGATAAAAGTTGCTGAATTTTTTTCATTTTTTGTAGATGTATCAGTTTTATTTGGTGAATGCTTTAGCATGTATGCTGCATAGGGAACCACATCACAGTAGTTCTGTTTGACTTTGAAACCAGTGCTGTGCTCTCTGTAGATCTACTGACTACGGCTATTGGAACTACAGTCTAGCAGACGGTGCCATTGTTTAGAATCAGTAACACTGCAAGTCAAGATTTAGTTTTACAGTTACAGTGAGGTTATAAGTTAAAGCTAAAGGCTGAGGATTAATCTTGGCTACAATTATGCCTATGGCTATCCACATCGTATGGGATCCACATCAGTCCTATTTACAAGATAAGCTGGAGAGCATTCAGAGGAGATCGGCTTGTTTTATTGGTTCAGAATTTTCTCGTGAGCCAGGGTCAGTGACTGTCATTTTGAAGGACCCTGATCTCCCCACGCTTGCTGAGCGTCGCAAGCAAAATAGACTTATTCTCTTCTCGAAAGGTTTTTTTGGTAAGGCTAATATTCCCATGGACAGACTTAGACACCCTACCCGGACTACTCGTGGGATGCACAACCTCCATTTTTGCCAACTCTATTCTAGATCTAACTGTTATAAATTTAGTTTCTTTCCCAAGACTTTGAAGGATTGGAATAATCTCCCTGCTGATTTGATTGATGGTTTAGACGGTCACTTAGACCCCGTTCATTACTTAACTAATTTTATTAGGGCTTAGGGCACCACCTGACGCATGCGCAGTGTAGTAATGTCCTCTGGATGTGTCACCGTGATCCAAAAGAAGAAGAAGAGGCTAGGCAAAACTGAGGGAAGGGTACATGAGGTTGGATACTTTTGGTTTGTAAGTTTGTAGCACAGACGATACCTCACACCATTTCTAATTTTCCAAACATTTCACATGGTTGGAATGCCCCCCCCCCCCAAACAAAATGCAGCTAGCCCTAATCCTGATGTCCTGTTCTAGTAAACATCAGCCTCGGAGTCGGAAGACTAATATTTTGGCGAAAGACCAGAAGGGGGCAGAAATTGTATTGTCAAACTCTAATTTCAGGTCCAAGAATTAAGTCTCAAAAATAGGCTGAAACAGCTTTTATTTTACCCTCAGAAACCTCTGAAATGCAAAATTCTAAACTTGCCCCCTTAACCCCCACAAGGGCCCCCTTGAATTCCTGCCAAGGAAGGTGATTGCTTCGCGATCGAGATGTTGCCTTGGGCATCATATTGGGCCAAAATGTTAGCACACCCACTATTCTCAATTGGACACCCACAACTGAAATTTCTGCCTCAGAGCCTGGTCTGGTAACGTAATTAATTAGCCCAACAAAAATGCGGGCTGCCTGGAAACTTCTCTCTTAAATTTAATTTGACCTGTAGTTTATAATACACTAAAGCCTATGTATTTAATCTCTTCTGAAACATATTTTTGTTTCAATTCCAAGGCATCCCACTTAAGTTGCCAAACTTCAAAGTACACTGATGAAGCACAATGTGTGGTATCCTGTATCAAACACAACTTTCAGGTTGAGGATATTGAGCATTGCTGTAACAACATGGCAGAAGCCTACGTAGCAAGCGGGTGGACTGGGTGGACAATGTCCAGGGACCCTGAGGGTAGGGGGGGGCCCAATCAACTCAGAGATGGTAGGTGGAAGGTCTCATCTCATAACCTGGACCACCCCATGGAGATTAGACAGTTCTTTGGAAAGTGGGCTTGGGACCCCCCCAGTCTCTTGTCTGTGGAGCCCCTAGGATCTTGCTACACATTTCAATTTGTTATATTTTTCTTTGCTAATTTTTCAATATATTTAATCATATTATTTCATATCTGACAGGATATTGTGAAATCATTCACAAAATGTTAATTTTAAGTACCCCCAAAATAGAGCCCAAGCTTGTTTTCATGTTTCCTTCTTGCAAATGCACTTTCTGTACAGAATCTAGAAATGAACTATACCTATACTTGGCTATTTCAAATGTTTTTAAAATCATCTCGCAAATTACATGCCTTCCAAGAGGCAATTACTAGTCAAAACAGTGTCAAGGTCTCTCTTCATTGATAATTCACCAAAAGAATAAGTAATTGCTATCAAACAAAATTTTTCATATGTACAGATCAGGTCTGGTAACGTAATTAATTAGCCCAACAAAAATGCAGGCTGCATGGAAACTTCTCTCTTAAATTTAATTTGACCTGTAGTTTATAATACACTAAAACCTATGTATTTAATCTCTTCTGAAACAATTTTTTGTTTCAATTCCAAGGCATCCCACTTAAATTGCCAAACTTCAAAGTACACTGATGAAGCACAATGTGTGGTATCCTGTACCAAACACAACTTTCAGGTTGAGGATATTGAGCACTGCGGTAACAACACGGCAGTAGCGTACGTAGCAAGCGGGTGGACTGGGTGGACAATGTCCAGGGACCCTGAGGGTAGGGGGGCACAATCAACTCAGAGATGGTAGGTGGAAGGTCTCATCTCATAACCTGGACCTCCCCATGGAGATTAGACAGTTCTTTGCAAAGTGGACTTGTGGACCCCTCCCTAGTCTCTTGTGAGGGGAGCCCCTAGGATCTTGCTACACATTTCAATTTGTTACTCTTTTCTTTGCTAATTTTTCAATTAATATATTTAATCATATTATTTCATACCTGATAGGATATTATGAAATCATTCACAAAATGTTAATTTTTAGGACCGCCAAAATAGAGTCCAAGCTTGTTTTCATGTTTCCTTCCTGCAAATGCACTTTCTGTACAGAAGCTTGCAATGAACTATACCTATACTTGGCTATTTCAAATGTTATCAAAATCATCTTGCAAATTACATACCTTCCAAGAGGCAATTACTAGTCAAAACAGTGTCAAGGTTTCTCTTCATTGATTATTCACCAGAAGAATAAGTAATTGCTATGAAACAAAATTTTTCATATGTACAAATCAGGTCTGGCAACGTAATTAATTAGCCCAACAAAAATGCAGGCTGCCTGGAAACTTCTCTCTTAAATTTAAATTGATCTGTAGTTTATAAAACACTAAAACCTATGTATTTAATCTCTTCTGAAACATTTTTTGTTTCAATTCCAAGGCATCCCACTTAAATTGCCAAACTTCAAAGTACACTGATGAAGCACAATGTGTGGTATCCTGTGCCAAACACATCTTTTAGGTTGAGTATGTTGAGCATTGCGGTAACAACACGGTAGTAGCGTACGTAGCAAGCGGGTGGACTGGGCGGACGATGTCCAGGGACCCTGAGGGTAGGGGGGCCCAATCAACTCAGAGATCAGGGGCGGATCCAGGATTTTTGAAAAGGGGGGGCCGAATTTGTTCAACCTGTGATTGACTGACTATACCATCTAAGCGGAGCGCCACCATCGGTTGGCGCGGAGCGTACAAGAAAATTTTTGACAAAATAGACCTCCCAGATCGCCGGAAATAGCACTTTCCATGTCTTATTTTTGCATTTTCTGCTTCATATAATTTCATGTCTCAACTCTCAACACATTAATTTTTCCACAAGTTATTAACAGAAGACAGTTATCATAGGCACAGTGCCTTACTGTACAATGCATCCTGTTCAAGGTGTCTAATCAGATCTTTAGTAGTCATGTTCTAACTTGGTGAATATTGAGGGACTTCCTTGAGAAATTTGTGACCCATATCTTAGTGCGACTTGATGCCAGGACTCAGTTACCTTGCATTGACATTTTGGCGTAAATGTACGTTTTATCACGTGCATGTTCCTCTCTACCTAATTTCTTGTTTTGTGTGGACTCCGTGAGAAAGTGAAAATCACCCAGAATGCACGAGACTTGGCAGTCCTGTCATAGTTTTGGGGGTACGTCCAGGCAGTGTAATGATGGTATTATTGTAGGCCTTACATAGTATCAAAACTGAATGACCAAATTATAATGTTTCCGGCCACTATATTTCTAAATAAAATTTTGTTGGTGATGTGCACTGTAGGCCAATCTTAACGTCTTTCAGAGAAAAATCGAGGGATTTATTAACTGACAGAATAGCATTTGGCCATTTAGTTTTCTCATTGATTATGGTTATACTTGTTGATTTCTGATTTTTACTTAATTTATAATTCCTCATTTTTCTCCTTAGGAATTTATTTATGGAGGGAGCTCCCCTCACTGAAAATTTTGGGGAAGGACGTGTCCTCCTCCCCCGTTCCCCCGCTACCGCTGCCAATGCGTAGCATACCAGGAAATTTGGGTAAAACCACATCCCAGATAGCTGGAAAAGACACTTCTAAGGCCTTGTGATTCCCATGATTTTCCATTTTAATTCTCATGCAGTGGCGTAGCTAGGATTTTTTGTTTGGGGGCGGGGCTCCCGTTTACTATCTAAGCGGAGCGCCACCATGAGTTTGCGCGGAGCGTACCAAGAAAATTTGAGATTTTAACACATCCCAGATCGCCGGAAATGGCACTTGCCAGGCTTTATAGCAGCCATCAAGAAGTGCAATTTTGTGAACAAAATGTAAAGTTTGGTTTTATTTTATTACACATTTCTGTGAGGACGGATCAGCTCAGCTGGCTGGGACTTTTGGTCCCAGGGTTGCAAGTTTGTATCCCGTTTTACTCAGTGGCGTACCCAGCATTTACTTTAATAAAGTAAATGTATTTCATGTCTTCAGAAACATATTTTTGTTCCAATTCCAAGGCATCCCACTTAAATTGCCAAACTTAAAAGTACACTAATGAAGGACAATGTGTGGTATCCTGTAATAAACACAACTTTTAGGTTGAGTATATTGAGCATTGCGGTAACAACACGGCAGTAGCGTAGCGAGCGGGTGGACTGGGTGGACAATGTCCAGGGACCCTGAGGGTTGAGGGGGGACCAATCAACTCAGAGATGGTAGGTGGAAGGTCTCATCTCCTAACCTGTACCTCCCCATGGAGATTGGAGGGATCTTTGCAAAGTGGGCTTGGGGACCCTCCCTAGTCTCTTGTCCATGGAGCCCCTAGGTCTTGCTATACATTTCAATTTGTTATACTTTTCTTTGCTAATTTTTCAATTAATATATTTAATCATATTATTTCATATCTGACAGGATATTGTGAAATCATTCAAAAAGTGTTAATTTCAAGTACCCCTAAAATAGAGCCCAAGCTTGTTTTCATGTTTTCTTCTTGCAAATGCATTTTTCTGTACAGAAGCTTGCAATGAACTATACCTATACTTGGCTATTTCAAAAGTTTTTAAAATCATCTTGCAAATTACATGCCTTCCAAGAGGCAATTACAAGTCAAAACAGTATCAAGGTCTCTCCTCATTGATAATTCACCAAAAGAATTCAAGTAATTGCTATGAAACAAAATTTTTTATATGTACAGATCATTGCTGGTAATGTAATTTATTAGCCCAACAAAAATGCAGGCTGCCTAGAAACTTCCCTCTTAAATTTAATTTGACCTGTAGGGTATAATATAATAAAGTATATGTAATTCATGTCTTCAGAAACATATTTTTGTTCCAATTTGAAGGTATCCCACTTGAGTTGCCAAACTTTAATTAAAGTACACTGATGAAGCACAATGCATCGTTTCCTGTACCAAACACATATTTTAGGTTGAGTAGGTTGAGCATTGCGGAAACAACAATTAAGGCAGTAGCATAGCAAGCGGGTGGAACAGGTGGATAATGTCCAGGGACCCTGAGGGTTCATGGGGCCCCAATCAACTCAGAGATGGTAGGTGGAAGGTCTCATCTCATAGCCCATACCTCCCAATGAAGATTGGGGGATTCTTTGGAAAGTAGGTTTGGGGCCCCATCTCTGTGTCTTGTTCATTAGCCCTCAGGATGTTGCTATGTATTTAAATTTGTTGTAATACATATATTGAAGAAAATAAAAACCTGTCTCCAACATTTTGATTTTCAATTTGTTGTAATTTTTTAGGTGATTTTTATAAATGAGACATTAATTGAGTTATTTTACATCTGACAGGGTATTGTGAAATCATTGACAAACCTTCAAGTACCCCCAAAAGTAACCCCAAGTCCGTTCTATGTTCCTTACTTATAAAAACACTTCACTGTATGGTAGCCAACAATGAACTATAGTCATACTAAAGCTCAGCTAAAGCAATGTCCTGCACTTAAACAGTCTATTTGGGGCTATTACAGTTTAGTGATCATAAACGAGACAAACATTTGTCCTTTATGAGGAAAAGAAAATAATTTTTCTGCCTTTTGACAGTAATGTTTTTGTTTTAGTTTGAAGGTATATCACCATGATGTTTGCCAAACTTTACAGCATGCTAAAACACTATGCATTGTACACTTAGCACCGCCCTTAAGGTTATGCACTGCAATCACGACAAGGGCTTACATGTAAGCAAATAAAAATCTTTCCCCAACCTTTCAATATGCTGTATTAAAGTTTCATGTGAATTTCATGAATGAGACAGTAATCCTGTTATTTTCAATCTGACATGGTTGTTAATTCATTCCCAAATTTTGAGGTGCTCCTATGAAAGTGTGTGCGGCTGGTTCCATGTTCTCTACTTGCAAAAGCAGTGCATTGGTAGCTAATAAACAAATAAAGTAAAATATTTACTTAGCTGAAGTAATTTAATGCACCTAGACAGTCCATTTGCCATGATTGCATTGTAAAATTTATGATTAAGACAAAAATTCCTCCATCTTTCAATCTCAAGGTATAATATTCTCTTTGCTAGAATTTGAAGTATCCTCAAAAGGACAGTACGACAAGTTCGTTTTAGTATGTAACTAGTACAAGTTTTGCATTCAGCTGGGCTGAAATAATTTCCCCATTTGGATATATCATTTCAAAGTCAACAACCAATTTTGATATTTTTGAGAATCAACTACCAGTCACCCTAAAAAAATGAAGGCTTCTCTTCCTGACCTTGATAATTGTAAAATCAGATAATGAATTGTCATCAAACTTGAATTTTTTCTATGTACTGTTCAGGACTGTTGATATAAATTATTTCAATGATAAATGCTGTCTCTTAATAATTCAAAGTGACCTGTATAAAATAAAGCATATGATTTTCCTGCCTTCAGAAAGCAACTTTTTGTTTCAATTTAAAGGTATCCTACTTACTTGCCAAACTTTCAAGTACACTAAACGAATGCCTGGTATCCACTACCTTATACACAGCTTTTAGGTTGTGCACTCTAATAACAAGGGCTTACATTTATTTGAAGGAAATAAAAACCTGTCTCCAGCATTTTGATTCTCAACTTGTTGTAATTTTTTAGGTGATTTAAATTAATGAGGCATTGCGTTATTTTATTATCTGACAGGGTATTGTGAAATCATTGGTAAACCTTCAAGTACCCCCAAAAGTAACCCCAAGTCTGTTCTATGTTCCTTACTTATAAAAGCACATCACTGTATGGTAGGCAGCAATGAACTATAGTCATACTTTAAGCTCAGCTTTTTTGGGCAATGTCCTGCCCTTAAACAGTCTATTTGGCACTATTACAATTTCGTGATCATGAACGAGACAAACATTTTTTCTATATGTGGAAAAGAAAATGATTTTCCTGCCTTTTGACAGTAATGTTTTTGTATTACTGTGAAGGTATCCCACCACGATGCTTGCCAAACTTTACAGTACACAAAAACACAATGCGTTGCATACTTAGCACTGGCACATTGAGTTGATATCAATAACGTAAAGAGGGTATTGTACCACATGACAAAGATTCTTATTAGCATTATTAGTCAAGTTTCACATCCAATAGTTATGCATAAAGCTAAAATTTTGAATTTTGTGGCATCCTGATTTGTAATGGTTGTGTGCATAATTTGAAAAAAACAGTCCGGTCATAAAATTTTGAAAACTGAATTGAATTGTTTATTACTCACTTATGAAACATTTATTTGTATGCAAGATGTGGGGATTGTTTAAGTTTGACCATTTGTCATTTGTGAAGAAAACTTAACAGGTTTGGCAAAATTTGGTGAATTTCATTAATCATCTCAATGTGCCGCTTTTAGGTGATGCACTGCACTCACACCAAGGGGTTACATTTAAAGCAAATAAAAAACCTTCCCCCAAATATTCAATACGCTGTATTAAATTTTTCATATGAATTTCATAAAGACATTAATCTGATAATTCCTATCGGACAGGGTATTGTGAAATTATTGTCAAAACTTCATATTGTGAAATTATTGGCAAAACTTCACATAATCTCCTTTCAATGAACATCAGTCTCCTTTTAGTTGAAGGTCCCCATTCACAAATGTGCTGCATAGAAGCTATTAATGAATAGTCATAACTCAGCTTAACTAGTTGTACTTTCCTGCTCTTCATAAGTCCATTCAGCTTATCTTCTAACTTTTTGGAATCAGACGAACATTTCTATATTTATTCTATTTTTTATCTCAAGATATCAGAAATCCATTGCTGGAATTTAAAGTACCTTGGAAACAGACCCCATAGTTTGTTCTTGCATGTAATTAGAACAACTTTTGCATTTGTACACGTGTAATATAACAAGAAAGTGGTCCCTAGGAGTAAGGCTGAATTTATTTCGAAATAGAGAGTATAAATGTCATGAAACTGAGGTGTAAGTATGAACAGTTCAGGTCTATGGAAATAAATCAGCTCAATATAAATGTCCACTGACAAGCACTGTATCTTAAGTTTAAAGTAACCTGTGTAAAATACAGAACATTTGCTTCTCCTACCTTGAGACAGTCATATATTGGTTTATTATCCCACTATGCTTGCAAAACTTTAAAGTACACTAAAACGGAATGCATGGTATACTTGGCAAGGCTTTCAGGTTAAGGATCTACACTTAAAGCAAACAAAGGTCTCCCCAACCTTTCAATGTGCTCTTTTTACTTTTCACATGAACTTCATCAATGGTGCAATATTAATGGTGTTACTTCCAATTGGACAGGGTATTGTGAAATTATTGGCAAAACTTCAAGTAACCTTAATCTTTCCATGAAAATCGGTCTGCTTCTAGATAAAGGTCCTTACTCGTAAATGTGCTGCATAGTGAAATATACTCATAACTCAGCTGAAAGGATGTCCATAGTACCAAGGCTAAAATAATTTCAAAATAGAGAGTATAAATGTCATGAATCTGAGGTGATTTGTATGAATAGTTCAGGTCTATAGAAATAAATCAGCTCAATATTGAGTGTCCACTATAACAAGCACTGTGTCTGTATTTTGTAAGTAACCTGTGAAGAATAAAGCAAATGCTTCTCCTTCCTTGAGGCAGTCATTCATTGTTTCAATTTGAAGGTATCCCACTATATGCTTCCAAAGTTTTAAAGTTCACTAAAACACAATGCATGGTATACTTGGCAAAGCATGCAGGTTTTGTGTTAGAATTATAACAAGGATCTGCATTTAAAGCAAATAAAGGTCTTCCCCACCCTTTCAACATGCTGGTTTTACTTTTCATGTAAACTTCATAAATGAGACATCTATCATGTTACTGTCCATCTGAGATGGCATTGTGAAATTATTGTCAAAACTTCAAGTAACCCCAGTTAAAGAACATCGGTCTGCTTCTAGTCAAAGGTTCTTAAATTCATAAATGTGCTGCAGCTGTAAATGAAGTACAATCATAACTCAGTTCAGTTAATTGTATTTTCCTGCACTGCATAAGTCCATTTAGCTTAATTACATATCTTTTAATTCTAATGAATTAGACAAACTTAATATATTTATTCTATGTTTTAATCTCAAGATATCAGAAAACCATTGCTCAAATTTAATGTGCCTTCAAAATGGACCACAAGTTTGTTCTTGCATGTCACCGGCTATCACATTACATGCACTGAGTCATTTGCAAGCCAATGTTATATTACCTTGGCCACTGTTATATGTCGACGGCCGTGCATAATCAGCTAAAGCCAGTAAAGGCCCCATTTCCAACAATCAATGATGGCGTCAGTTTACATAATATTCAGAAAACAACATTGACCAGAAATTGACTTCCAAGAATAGGTGAGAAATATATCCCTTTATTTTTAGGCCTAGTTGATACCATGCACAGGGCAATCTGCATACAGATAGGCCCACCTTTTTTGTTTGCTAGTAACTGTATAGGCCATATAGCCCTACCATAGCCTATGGGATAACATTATGCTTTTGATACGCTGGGTGTTAACTTATTTGGCTGGGTCTGATCACGAGCCTTAATTATTTTTCAAGTTATGCAACGCAGTTTAAGCAGACAAAAATTTAAGCCATCTGCCCTGCAAAAAACAGATGAAGTTCGCACAGACCTAATGGAATGCCGTAATATTGTAGGGCCTACAATGCTAAGCCGCTTTTTAGCCGATCATTATGCTTATACTTTTATTTAATAGTTAGACTTAGAGCATCCAGAAGTTAAGTCAAGGGGAGAGGGAAGGCCAAAAGCAGTGTCCCATCTTGCAAATGTTGGTTTGAAACACAAGCAATCAGACGGAGGTAGGCCTTTTTTCTGGTTTTGCTCAACAGGGGGGATAGCAAAATATTCTTTGCAGTTAGCAGACTCAGGATTTGGCAGGGGGGGGGGGGAGCAAGTCATTGTGATTTGTATGAAAGTGTGAACTGTGGTAGTGGTCTTTGGGAAGAGGATGTCCCCCAAGCCCCTTGGGACAGATATTTTTTGACAAACAAGTCTCTCTAAATGCAAAATGGTGCAATTATTTGTGCCTTTTCATGACTGAATAAAAATGTCACATTTTGAGACTAGCACCTACAATAGTCACTGAGCTTTGGAAGAAAAATGCTGCTGATGTCTAACATACGTTTTATGCTTAGGTGTTTAAAGCAATATTCTGAATTTTGTGACTACTTTTATTTCTGGGTATGTCACCATCAGAGGGTATAGGCTTTCCCAGGAGCCCCACATCTATTTTTCAAGAAATACTGAAGCTCTGCTTGAGAACCAAAGAATTATTACACACGAGAAAAGGATGTTGATGTGTCTCCCATAGGCATATGGCAGCATTTCAGTTTGGGGGGGGGGGGACAGAGGATTTTCTGCCTGAAATATGTAATCCTACCCAAAAGACTTTCTAAGCAGAGTGCAACCATCCGTTGGCAGGGAGCGTACAGAAAATTTTGAAAAATCGAGACCTCAGACAGCCGCAATTGGTTTTTTCCAGGTTTGTAAGTAGAATCTAAGCAGTCATTATTTTGAGCTTTCATTTGCAATGAAATGTTCACTTCAAAAAATGAACAAATTGAAAAATGATCAGAAAATTACCAGATAAAATGTACCACTTGTACCACTACCATTGCCAACTTCCAGCTGTTAATGATTTTACTACTAACGCCATTTGAGAAAAAACAGTAGGTATATCACATTACAAGATGGTTTTTGAATGAATTTTCAGGCAGACTTAAGAGAGGGTTTTCTCACACTAAATTCTTATGTGTAATTGAACAAAATGCTACCCCCATTTTTTTACCATTGCCCAAATTTGGGTCCACAGCACTGTAGGCTAAGTGATTTTAGCAAGTTTGGCACAATCTACGGGGGTGCGTTCTTACTGAAAACTGCAAAATTGCAATCACATAGGATCACATAGGCTGCCCGAAGATGTCTTGACTTTCAGCCTTCTGGTGACGATTGGTGGTGTTTATGACACATCGCAAGATGGCTTTCGGTTGACTTTTTTGGCACTGTATGTATACACCTGCACACCCTCCCCTCTGCCCGTGTTATCTGGCAATTGAAAACATCCCAGAACTATTTTGCAACTTTCGCCCAAATATCCTACCATTTCGGGCAACTTGGTGTTGCACAAGACTATGAAGCAAGGCTAAGGTAAAACTAATTTTCACATAACTGCCCAAATGTGTTGTGAATTTCTGTAATCTTTTTTATTTTTCATGAATATTTACTGTGACTATGCTGCTTTATCATTTTCGGGCAAATTTTTGAAAGAATTTGAGCACCTTTAGGAGTTTTCTGTGTACTATTTACAGACCCATGCCTGAAATTCAGGTCTTGTGGAAATTTGGGGGGCAGTCTGCCACTGCCCCCACCTTGTACGCCTTTGGTGTCTCTCTCTATTACCATCATATTGTCAAATATTTCAGTCTAAATTACCATTTCTGTTACTTTTGGAGCTACCAGTGGCGGTGCTACGGGGGGGGGGGGTAGGCACGAGGGGCATTCGCCCCTCAGATTTTATCCTTGCCCCCCCCAGTTGCCCCCCACTCAGCTGAAATATAGTGCATTGGATGATGCATTATGAACCAAAATATACCTATCCTGAGACTTAATTTTTCACCCAGAAATATGCTAAAACCTCTGAGCTTTGCCCCCTGGACTCCCACCAGGGACCTAAGGCAGGCCCCAGCTCCAACCACTTAATGTTATTGTGACCTTAGGAGAGGAATAGCCTTATACATTACAATTATTTGGAATCATTTTATTGGATGATGGACTATGAACCAAAATATGCATTTCCTGAAACTTAACTTTTCACCCAGAAATATACTAAAACCTCTGAGCTTCCGGGGGCTTCGCCTCCTGGATCCCCACCAGGGGCTCTAAGGCGGGCCCCTGGACTCCAACTGCTTAATATTATAGAAGAGGAGAGGAGAGGAATAGCCTTATACACTAAAATTGTTGGGAATTTTTGCATTTGATTTTGCATTATGAACCAAAATATACCTACCCTGAGACTTAATTTTTCACCCAGAATTATGCTGAAACCTCTGAGCTTCCAGGGGCTTCGCCCCCTGGACCCCCACTGGGGCTTTGCCCTTGGACCCCACCAGGGGCCCTAAGGCATGCCCCTGGACTCCACACACATAAGCTCGTGCTTTGCGCTCAGCTTCGCACTACGTGCGAAAAGTTTTAGCCCCCCCAACATTTCCTTTTGCCCTCCATTTGCCCCCCCCCTTTTGAATTCCTGGTGCTGCCACTGGGAGCTACAGTAGTCAAGTTTGTGGACATCAAATTTCCATTCAAACTAATCCAAGAAGAATCAGTACTCCTCCAAAAAGAGAATGAAAAATCACAGAGGACTGATCTCCACTTAACAGGAGAATATGTATCTTGGACATCGATTTTCTTTGGGAGTCAAGTGTTTTAGTGCTGCATCAGAATGAAGGGTATAATTAACAAGTACAATCAATGAGTAGCCATATCCTTAACTTTAATAGCAAGCTCCAAAATAATGTGCATTTATTCTGGAACAGGTTGCAAAGTTGAACCAGGGGCAATGATGTGTTTCAGATATTAGGGTGGGGGCATCTGCACAAATGAAAACATTGTGCAATTGGCAAGGGGTACAAGGGACCACCCTAGGTCCCCTGCTGGGGTACAGGGGTCAAACCCCTGGAAGCCAAGTGATTTGTTACACTCTAGAGGACATAGATAGCCTATTTCCTGCCCTAGCCTACTTATTATAACAAAAATGTGATTTTTCTTTATGCCTTTTGAGTAGCCTTTTCTTAATATCCTTAACTTTAATAGCAAGCTAAAAATAATGTGCATTTATTCTGGAACAGGTTGTAAAGTTGAACCAGGGGCGGTGATCTTTTTCAGATATTAGGGTGGGGGCATCTGCACGAATGAACAGATTGTGCAATTGGCAACATGAGAAATTGACTCACAGAATCATTGGGTGTTATGCTCACTGAACTGAGCTAATCCCATCATCTCTTGTTACCAGTATATGAGCTCTTTCATCGGCTCTTCCAACTACATATCCACTCCCCACTAGATGCATTGTTTAGCACAACTTTTGTAGAACAGTCACGCTGCACTGTTAAAGTGAATAATGCGTACATAATTGATTGCAGTAATAGATTAAGAAGCTCACACGCAGCACATTGAGCACTTTGAAACTAAATCCTGAAAGGAGAGAGGAGAATGGAAATTTAGCTGAGCTTTAACAGATCTTTCAGCCTATCAGTTGTGACTATAAATAGTTGGTCTTTCTTTACATTGTGCAAGAAAATAATTAGATTACTTCTTATTAAACGTTCGAGCATTGTCTCATCCGTAATAGTTTCATCAGCCAGGGAGTTGCCATGGTTCCATGAGAGGATTATAGTTGATACGGCATACCTTGAGTGGCTTGAGTGAAAGGACTATTTGAAACCATGCATTCAGAACCCTTTTTGCTCAAATTGGTTATTGTTTACAATTGTATACCGCTAATAAATATATAGAGTTAGGATGAGGACGCAATATCTAGGCTTAAGTTGTCCTTCGTGATGCCATTAAAGCAATGAAATAGAAACATATCACTAGGATTCACCTGTTTTTCTTTACTACTAAAAAGTGCATCTATTTTGACCATTTCTGGCTGGTTGCAACATGCCCTAGCATATGTTTTAAGTTAACCTATTGGTTTGATCTTGGATAAATTAGAAATTGGTCTCAAATCTTACAGGAGCCAAATTCCAAGATGTGTCTATATACAGGAATGAAAGTTTCAGTGTAACATTGGAACAACATAGGTCATTAGTTTGAACCTTGAATACAACTACTTACTTTAAGTTCATCATTGGTAGGAAATGTGAAAATTCATGTAATAACGCTTCGACACGGAAACACTGAATCGAATGGGAGTTTCACCAAAATGCATTTATTAAGTTCCCCTTAATCAGTTGCTTAGCCAAGAAATTAACGTTTCTTTTCTACCCTTAGTTTCAGACTTTTCTATGGAGACAAGTCCTTTGGGGACGGTAGCCCTCCAATAGCCCCTGGCCCTTACAGCCTAACTCTTCCCCCATTTTAATCATCTAGTTACTCTGCCGAATGTGGAAAGAACCGAAACCATGACAAAAACTTGATAATGATTAATAAACAATTATGAAAAAAAGGCATTCGTTTGCAAAAGCTGATTTATTACCTTAAACTTTCAGCTCAAAACATTTCTCCATATGTGATACAAACATAAAAGTGAGGGTACTTCTGAGAAGAAAGGGTATAGTGTTGAAGCGGGCCTCCAAAACAAAAGGTCATCTTCATTGTCACATGAACATAAATGCAGCACATGAACAATGATACTGTATTTCATTCATAAAACTGTTTTGGAAGCGAAGCTCATACATGATGGAAATTCACATAACAAATCTGGAAGTAAATGTAACAAATTAAGAGTTCTATTAGGTAGTCTTGAAAGTATGTATTAATGCAAAAGAATATAAAGAATATTGGTAGGCTGTATGGAGATCACTGGCTGTTGCAAAATCCTGATTTTCTGAACACAATGGCAGTGATACTATAGGAGTACTTTGAAGAAGATTGTTCTTGTTAAGTTCAGTATCCATTCTTCCTCCATCAGACATACGTAACAATTGAGAAAATTAAAAATGACAATGACTTTATATACTGTCCTCCGGTTTCAACATGTTTAACGTTTCTTGTAGGCTATAATGCCGAAAGTAAAAGTGGAATCCTTCAAACAATTAAATCATTCTGCTGAACAGAAAGTACTTCAAGTAGAGCACTGGCATTATCAAATTTTTCACTTGGCAAGATTGTTCCTGAACTTCAAATAATTTTTAATGTGAGTAGGACACTAGAACATATATTGGTCCTGCGCAGCACTGTTTACACACCGTTAACATTTGAATTGGTAGTGTATACCAAATACACAGTCTTCCTCATGACTTTCTGCAGCTGCAAGCCATTCAATTAGCCACATGGATGTTTCGCAGTCGGTAATCGATAATCGCCGGCATATATTTTCTACAGTATGACAACATTTTTAGGCCTCCTGGAAAAACAAACATGAATTTACAATGACAGGTGGAGTACACTTTAGTTTACAGTCCCAAGTCTGTAATATTTTGATCACATATTCCCTCTAGACCCAATATATTAATAAACTGAGCACCGATATGGATCCAAAAATTTCGAGGGGGAGTGCCAAAGATGGGTGGCTAGGCCTATTTAGTGCAACACGTCTCCCTCGATTGCACAACTTTAATTCTTCAACACAAATTTACAGGTAAATGCAGCACGTCGTGTCCTCACAGTGAATCTGTAGACTAGCATCATTTCTCAGCTATTTACCTGTTTTTGTTCCTTGTAGCCCTGTTCTTGTTGTCAACCTCTTTAACGGATTTTGAAGAAATGATCTCAACTAGAAGCTCAGCCCAACCCCTGCAAAAGTATGTTTTGAATGAGTCTTTAATTTAGACTTTTTGTTATTTTTCTTTTCTTTCTTTATCCTTTCCTTATTCTTTGTTTTCTCCCTTCTTTTCCTTCTTTATTTTTTGTGGCACGGAGAAGGGGTGGGCTCCCGAGGCCCCCTATTGAATCCGCACCGGACTTAGCAATACAGTACGAGCATTTCATAACCTCAAGAAAACAATTGTGACGAAAATTATTATTTACATGTCTCTAGTTTAATACTCACGTTTACATAATCTTATATAAATTGAGTTGGTAATAAATGTGATGTAAAAATACTTACCCAGGTGATAGGCATCGTCATTTCGGCTGAAGAACTTTGGGTGGGGAGTGCAAGGTTCATATACTGTTGTTGCACTTTTTTATTCCCAGGCCAGGTAAAGCCACCCTCGTGTATTGCGACCGACGACCAGAGCAATGCAAAACAAAAATAACAAACGGAAAGGATTCACAAAATTCATACAAAATGTATACAGTCATACACACTCATATCAGTAACCGAGTAATAAAAAGGCTGTTGTCAGTACTTAATTGATCACGATCGGAACACAGTTATTCACCAGGATGGAAATTTTGTACCATACACAAGGATGCTGAAAGCTCCAATTTTTTATGAAAGTACCCTCTACCCCACCCTGCCACGACCAAAATGGCTACACTATTTAGATACCCCATTGAACGAAGACATAGCCCAACAAACGAACGTGGCTTGGTCTTCGAACACATGCTTTTGACCCTCTAATCTAGAGATGAAGTTACACTTTTTAACAAAAGTACGTTCTACCCCACCCTGCCACGAAGAAAGAGTTTACACAACATAATAGATATCCCTACAAAGAAGTCATAGCGTGACCAAAGAACATGGTTTGGACTTCTTATGCATGTATCCCGCCCTCAAATCTAAAGATAAAAACTGCACATTTTTAACAAGAGCATCCTTACCCCATTGTTCCAAGAAAAACTTTAAAGACACCTTATAGGTTAGACCAACTAGTCATAGCGTGACCAGAAGACAAAGCTAGATTTTCTCATAAACGCCTCCGGCCCTCTTCTCTAGAGATATAAGCTACATATTTCTAACAAAAGCACCACTACCCCACTGTTCCAAAGAGTTTGCACTACTTAATAGACACCTTACAGACCAAAGTCATAGCGTGACCAAATAACATGGCTTGACCTTCACATACATGCCTCCGGCTCTCTTATCTAGTAAAGATATTAAAGCTACATAATTTTACCAAACGCACCCAAACCCCACTGTTATAGGAACAAAAAGTTTATACTATCCATTAGATACCCCATAGACCAAAGTCATAGCGGGACCAAAGAAAATCTCTTGGTCTTCGCATACATGTCCCCGGCTCTCTTATCTAAAAATATTAAAAGCTACATATTTTTATCAAAAGCACCTACCCACTGTTTAAAGATCAAAATGTTTACGCTACCTAATTAGACACCCCATAGGACGAAGTCATAGCGTGACCAAAGAACATGGCTTGATCTTCGCATACATGCATCCGTCCCTCTTATCTAAAGAAATTAAAGCCACATATGTTTAGCAAAAGCACCCCTACCCCATTCTTTCAAGATCAAAATGTTTGCACTACCCAATACAACCTCATAGACCGAAGTCATAGCGTGACCAAAGAACATGGCTTGGTCTTCGCATACATGGCCCCGGCCCTCTTATCTAAAGATATTAAAAGCTACAGATTTTTAGCAAATGCACCCCTACCCACTGTTTAAAGATGAAACTGTTTACACTTCCTAATTAGACACCTCATAGGACGAAGTCGTAGCGTGGCCAAAGAACATGGCTTGGCCTTCGCGAACATGCCGCGGCTCTCTTATTTAAAAATGGCTACAAATTTTTAATAAAAGTACCCCTTCCCCACTGTTCCACAAACGAAAACGTTTAAATTACTTTATAATAGACACCTCATACATAGGCCGAGGTCATAGCGTGACCAAAGAATATGGCTTAATCTTCGCATACATGGCCCCGGCCCTCTTATCTAAAGATATTAAAAGCTACAGATTTTTAGCAAATGCACCCCTACCCTCTGTTTAAAGATGAAAATGTTTACACTTCCTAATTAGATACCTCATAGGACGAAGTCATAGTGTGACCAAAAGAACATGGTCTTCGCATACATGCCTCCGGCCCTCTTCTCTTTCAAAAAGTTTACACTACTGGTACTTAATAAAAGACACCCCATAGACCAAAGTCATAGTGTGACCAAAGAATATGGCTTGGTCTTTGCATACATGGCCCCGGCCCTCCTATCTAAAGATATTAAAAGCTACATCTTGTTAGCAAAAGCACCCCTACCCCTTTGCTTCAAGATCAAAATTTTTACATTACCTAACAGAAACCTCATAGGCCGAAGTCATAGCGTGACCAAAGAACATGGCTTGGTCTTCGCGTACATGGCCCCGGCCCTCTTATCTAGGCTTAAAGATATTATGCTTCATATTGTTAGCAAAAGCACCCCTACCCCATTGCTTCAAGATCAAAATGTTTACACTACCTAATAGAAACCTCATAGGCCGAAGTCATTGCGTGACCAAAGAACATGACTTGGTCTTCGCATACATGGCCCCGGCCCTCTTATCTAGGCCTAAAGATATTATGCTTCATATTGTTAGCAAAAGCACCCCTACCCCATTGCTTCAAGATCAAAATGTTTACACTACCTAATAGAAACCTCATAGGCCGAAGTCATTGCGTGACCAAAGAACATGACTTGGTCTTCGCATACATGGCCCCGGCCCTCTTATCTAGGCCTAAAGATATTATGCTTCATATTGTTAGCAAAAGCACCCCTACCCCATTGCTTCAAGATCAAAATGTTTACACTACCTAATAGAAACCTCATAGGCCGAAGTCATTGCGTGACCAAAGAACATGACTTGGTCTTCGCATACATGGCCCCGGCCCTCTTATCTAGGCCTAAAGATATTAAAAGCTACAGATTTTTAGCAAATGCACCCCTACCCAATGTTTAAAGATAAAACTGTTTACACTTCTTAATTAGACACCTCATAGGACGAAGTCATAGCGTGACCAAAGAACATGGCTTGGTCTTCGCGTACATGCCTCCGGCCTTCTTATCTAACGATATTAAAGCTACATAAAATTATCAAATGCACCCCTACCCCTTTGTTATAGGAACAAAGAATTTTACACTATTAAATAGATACCCCATAGACCGAAATCATAGCGTGGCCAAAGAATGTGGCTTGGTCTTCGCATACATGCCCCGGCCCTCTTTCTAAAAATATTAAAGCTACATATTTTTAACAAACGCACCCGTACGCACTGTTGAAAGATCAAAATGCTTACACTACCTAATTAGACACCCCATAGGACGAAGTCATAGCGTGACCAAAGAACATGGCTTGATTTTAGCATACATGCCTCCGGCCCTCTTATCCTAAGATACTGAAGCTACATACTTTTAACAAAAGCACCCTATATACCCCCACTGTTATAGGAACAAAAAGTTTACCCCCTTAATAGAAACCCCATAGACCAAAGTCATAGCACGACCAAAAAAATGGATTGATTGCATACATGCCCCCGGCCCTCTTATCTAAAGATATTAAAGTTACATATTTTAACCAAAAAATCCCACCCCACTGTTCCACAAACAAAAAGGTAAACCAGCTTAATAGACACCCCATAGACCGAAGTCATAGCGTCACCAAATAACATGGCTTGATCTCTGCAAACATTCCCCCGGCCCTCTTATCTGAAGATATTAAAGCTACATACTTTTAACAAATGCACCCCTGCCCCACTGTTCCAAGAACAAATGCCTACACTACTTAATAGACACCTCATTAGCCGAAGTCATAGCGTGACCAAAAATCGTGGCATGGTCGTCCGGCCCTCTTATCTTAAGATATTAAAGCTACATATTTTTAAGAAAAACACCCATACCCCACTGTTCCACGATCAAAACGTATACCAGTTTGGGTACAATCAGTTACTCCGTACTCCCCAGTTTGGCCAGCTAGGGAAAGTTTCAGGATAATTAGCCCCTATTGAGATGTAATCTCTCATCAGAATTAGTGTGTCCCATCATCGTTATTCATGGATAACTATTTTGATCATGTGACAATATTGTTGTTACTGAATTGTTAATTCACAAATAATATCTATTTGCCTAACTTGTTGTTTGTAACAGTTATGTTAAAAACCAACAAGGCAAATAAATGAAGATTTGTAAGGGTTTGCTGATTTTTTGAGCAATTTTTGGGAGATGCCTATTGAGAATTGCCCTTAAGCCGCCTCCTCCCGTACCACCCCTATTTAAAGAGCTCCTTTCTAATTCCTGCCCCTTAGTTCCATTTGTCAATACACGCCTTTTTATTGGGAAAATGTTTATCGAACACGGGATAATACTTGAATAAGATCTTTTTTCATACAGTGGTAACCTTGACCAGATGAGAATTACGACTGCACATCGTTCCCTGTGTATGCTACAGAACGGACCTATTGTACAATAAAATTGGAAAAAATTTACACTATAGAAAAGGAAAGACTTACCTCAACATTTTTAGAGAAATAGCCTTGTCTCATCGTTAGTTCCGAAATTAAAGATTTCGTCCCCGTTTTGAACCAACTCTTGGCTCTAGCCTTTTCCCCTAGAATAAAAATCCATGACAATACCACGAAAAAGAATATTTTGTCCAGATTCGAGACAGAAACCGAGGCAGGTTTCTATAATTCGTCTTCGCTACATTTACTTCCCCCCAAAATCTCTAAAATGAAAACAGATGCAATCTCCTTCGGTCCAGCTGTGAATCAACTTCGATAGTTTCGCGTTCCCGCTGGAAAATTGCCAGGTGCAAAATAAGTACTTAATAATCATTTTGTTTTGAAATGTTGCGTTGATGAAAATTAATTGCGCTTCATATATGTTAGCACATCGATACGTATCAATTGAACTTTATATGACACAAACGAATTACTTTTTACTTTATCAAAATGAAATGGTGATCGCCGAACAACCAGTTTGTGACCAGCGACAAAGCATCCGGTTCAGTGTGCTTTACTGTAACTCAACTATCACTCATTGCCAAAACAACTGTCCACAGAATCACTCATTCTGGATCTTATTTCTTTACCATTTTGACATCATCCATTGCCAGAACGAATTAGCTACAGAATCACTCATTCGTAAGCCTATTTCTTAACCATTTTGACATCCCCCTTTGCCAGAGCGAATTAGCCACAGAATCACTCATTCGTAAGTCTATTTCTTAACCATTTTGACATCACCCATTGCCAGAGCGAATTAGCCACAGAATCACCCAATATAATCAAAGCGCTTTTAAAAACATCAAGGGTAAGAAGTGTAACATATTCAGTATTTTAGTGACTTGTGTCCATAGCCGATCGTAAAATTATGACAGGGAGAACAAAATAACTCGGGTATGGAAGACTTGCTTATTAATTTTCGGCGTTACACTTTTGGGAAGGCCTGTAGCCAGGTAGGGTATCGAAAGGGGGAAAGAGAGAGCTTTCAAGAGAGAAATATTTTTTTTCGGAGAGGGGGCAGATCAAAGTACTTTTCATGGAAGGGGTATGCAGATATACTAAAATAAGTACAGACAAAAAGGTATTCGAATTTTGGAAACCGAACTGCGAGAGGAAGCCCTGCATGAGGGCTTTATCATGCTAAATTTAGAACTCGTCACTTCTTTACTATTTCTCAGAGTATAAAAATAGCGCCACGATTTACCATTGACCTCAACACTGTTAACCATTGACCTCCACACTGTTTCAGCATATGTCGATGGTCAACCGTCCAATCGACAGAAAATCTCTCTGTGTATAGAAAGCTTTTATTGTGGAAAAATGGTTAACCGTTTCAATTTAGTGTAATCCTTAATTAAATTGTCATGTTTTCTACTCGAAATGATTCTGCCAGATTTCATCTATAACCAGATTGTAGTTTCCAATCATCATTCAATGTTTATTTATACGAAAAATAGAAAACTTGTGGTTAACCGTTCGGTATATCGTGAAATGTGTTACAACCTCCCCCACCCCCGCGCCACATCAAGAAAAATAAGATACAAAATCTTTTTGGCTTCTTTCCATAATAGTACATTAATATTTAAATATAAATGTAAACACTGTCTGGCCCGAGTGCTATCTCCCCTGCCCCCTCCCTCATATGAACTTGTTGAGGGAAGAACATTCCATTACTCAAGCGCCCACCGCCATTCTGCCAAGCCAGTATACTGCCCGGCAAAATTCAACTGTTACTCCCTTACCGTAACTTGAAAACTAAACCCGCAACCTTCTCATTTTGAAACACTAAAATCCAAAATCTGGAAATTCCTATACCTTTGTACAGGCTTCAGACAATCCTCGACAAAAGTACATGGGACAAACCCCACTCCCCGTATCAATGTTGAAGTTTCAGAACACGTTGGGCTGCCGCAACATTGAGAAGGGGAATGGGGGTCAGACAGGGGGTTGGTGATCTCGCTGCTTGTTTTGCCTGTTTTGTCCCATCATTTTTGTCCAGGATTGTAGCTTCATGAGACTGGCATAGGGTAAGCCTTTTTCCTGGTAAACATCATAATTCAAACTCGATCAGCAGAAAAGTAAAAATTAAGACAATTAAAACCCTTTTGTCGACTACAGAAAATTCTGGTGGGGGGGGGGATCAGTCTTGGGAGAGGAGTGTCATGATTGCTCCTTGATGTAGGCTAAAGAAGAAGAAAAAAACTTGTAAGGGACGTACTGCAGCTATAACCTTTGGCTATCCTAAAAGTCTCCTTTTAATTAAGTTTCCTAATTCTTACAGGGGTGCCAAGCCAGACAGGCATCTCTCAGGAAATGATTTTTCAGATATCATTGCGAAAAGCTTAAGGGAAAATGCAGTCATCCCAATTTGAATTAGTCTAGTAGTCTATCCTATTTCATGAACGGCTCTTGAGAATCATGTGACAATATTTTTCTCACTGAATTCTAAAATTTATGGGGAGTACCTCATTGGTTTACCTTGGATATGCATTTATTAAAGTCCTAAATTATCATGAAAGGTACTTGAAAGAGTAATAAGAAGAAATAAGTGAAAATTAGCTCTTGTTTCAAAATAAGTTTGGAGGGACTGCTCTTGCCCTTTAAAAGAATTTAAGCCCTAGGAGTTATTATGTGGGTAGCATACATTAGTGCAGTTAAGCTGCAGTAAAAGTTGTGTAGTAAACTTACAGACTTGACAAAAACCTTGAGAGTGATTGCATGGCTACATGTGCAGGTAAGATACTGATTTGTGGGTGACATACAATACAACATTTACATTTTGACTTTATTCCTGGTAGCCTTTAGGTGGGAAAAGTCTCTGTTACCCAAATGCCACCACAATCTTTACTGTTTTCTGACCACCTGACCATACTGGATGTTTTTCAAAAAACCAGAATGCAAAAATGCATTGAGGTTTCGATGATATATGTTCTATTCCAAATAATGCTATGATGTCCCATGTCTTTCAGCCACTGGTCAAGTGCTATCTCAACATGTTGGAAAAATAATTTTAGGTTCATATTTGATCTTGGGAATTCCTGGGAAATTTTGCATTTTGACATCTGATAACTCAAGATGATGATCTTGGGAATTCTTGGGAAAATTTGCTTTTTGCCTTCTGGTGAACTCATGAGACGATCTTGGGAATTCTTAAAATTTTGCTTTTTGACCCTAGATGACCTTTGACCTCCATCAAAAACGATAGGGTTCTTCCTCTTACCATAATGCATGTACATACTAAGTATGAAATTTATTCAGGCTTCCTATTTTGAGATATCATGTTAAAAACATTTTCAGTGTTTGACCCCTGGTGACCCTACATGACCTTTGACCTCCACCAAACATGATAGCATTCATCTTCCCACCATAACACATCCACATACTACCTATGAAATCTATCCAAGCTTCCTATCTTGTGATATCGTGTCAACATGGTTTTCAGAGTTTGACCTCCGGTGACCCCAGATGACCTTTGACTGGAACCAAAAATAATTGGGTTCTTCCTCTGACCATAACACATCTACATACTAAGTATGAAATTTATCCAAGCTTCCTAACTTGAGATATCGTGTTAACAAGGTTTTCAGCATTCGACCCCTGGTGACCCCAGATGACCATTGACCTCCACCCAAAACAATAAGGCTCTTCCTCTTACCATAATGCATCTACATACTAAGTATGAAATTTATCCAAGCTTCCTAACTTGAGATATTGTGTTAACAAGGTTTTCAGAGTTTGACCTCCGGTGACCCCAGATGACCTTTGACCTCCACCCAAAACAATAAGGCCCTTCCCCTTACCATAATGCATCTACATACTAAGTATGAAATTTATCCAAGCTTCCTATTTTGAGATATTGTGTTAACAAGATTTTCAGAGTTTGACCTCCGGTGACCCCAGATGACCGTCGACCTCCACCAAAAACAATAGAGTTCTTCCTCTTACCATGACACATCTACATACTAAGTATGAAATTTATCCAAGCTTCCTATCTTGAGATATCATGTTAACAAGGTTTTCAGCATTCGACCGCCGGTGACCCCAGATGACCTTTGACCTCCACCAAAAACGATAGGGTTCTTCCTCTTACCATAACACATCTACATACTAAGTATGAAATTTATCCAAGCTTCCTAACTTGAGATATCATGTTAATAAGGTTTTCAGCATTCGACCCCCGGTGACCCCAGATGACCTTTGACCTCCACCACAAACAATAGGGTTCTTCCTCTTGCCATAACGCATCTACATACTAAGTATGAAATTTATCCAAGCTTCCTAACTTGAGATAACGTGTTAACAAGGTTTTCAGCATTCGACGCCCGGTGACCCCAGATGACCTTTGACCTCCATCAAAAACGATAGGGTTCTTCCGCTTACCATAACGCATCTACATACTAAGTATGAAACTTATCCAAGCTTCCTATCTTGAGATATCTTGTTAACAAGGTTTTCGGAGTTTGACCCCCGGTGACCCCAGATGACCTTTGACCCCCACCAAAAACAATAGGGTTCTTCCTCTTAATATGGGGCATCTATGTACCAAGTTTGAGAACTGTCAGGGTTTCCCTTCTTGAGATATCGTGTTAACGAGCAAAGTGTCACAAACACACACACACGCACACACACGCACATACACG
Organism: Holothuria leucospilota; assembly: GCA_029531755.1. Lineage (NCBI taxonomy): Eukaryota > Metazoa > Echinodermata > Holothuroidea > Aspidochirotida > Holothuriidae > Holothuria > Holothuria leucospilota. The sequence goes on along the minus strand of JAIZAY010000206.1, from coordinate 19,280 downwards.
CATACGCCATCACGAATGCATTGGTTTCTCTTATCATTGAAACCAATAAACTTGTATATGTGAGGAAAAATGTCAACTGCCTTTTAAAACAAAGTTTCTGACCAGAGAGTTTAATACTGACCACTAGCTCTAACCATGGCCCAGCTCTGATCATGGCTTGTGCAACTAATCATGGGAGCAGTACTTGAAACTGAGTTGAATGACAATCAGTGCCTGGAGGTTTTCTTACACTCAGTGTGATTCAGCAACCTCTTAATAATTAAAGTTCAGAAGAACTTAAAGAAGTCTGTGGAAAACCCATTATTGCCACCAAGTGATGCCATTCATTATTTTAAGTGATGCAGCCCTATATTCTTTTATTGTTAGATCACATGGAGAACAATCTATATCAGTGACAAGACCAGGGATATTGCCAAAGTAAAAGTATGAATTACATTGTCAGGAAGAGTAACCCTTAGGATCACTTTGATTCTCAATATTATGCAGTACCGAATGGTCATATCAAGGCAAATATAAGGATGACATTTTTCTTTTATGAAAATGCAACCAGCATGACCTCCTTCTGGACTACTTCAAACTGTATCAATGATATCACAATACTGTGACAGATTAAATATTTGGAGACTAATGTCTCATCCACAAAATTCAAGTTTTAAAAGCTGGAAAGCAGCTTGTTGATTGATATGGAAGTGGTTTCAACTTTAAGTTCCTGTTATTTTAGTTAACTGTAAAACCTTCAAAAGCTGTGCTACATATGCATACCCAGCAGTGTGGTTTAGTGTAAAATGTTTGACAAGCTTAGTGCTATACTGTGCCTTCAGTTCAATGTGAAACTAGAACAAAAAATTCCGTCTCAAAGGATTAAAATGATTTGTTTTTATATTTGATACAGGTTACTTTTCAAGCTGAGACACAACATAGTTCTAGCCCATATTTAATATTGAGCTAATTTAAAACACCTTTGTTTTACGAGATTTCCTTTCTGTAAACAGTAGCCTAACATTTTTTTGAATGGGAATTGATTCTCAAAGGCATTGAAACTAATTGTCACTTTTGAATCAAAAATTTTCCTAAGTAAAAGGGGTTTATCGGCTGGCTATATGCTTTAACATTCACTAGACCTGAACAAATGCACAACTTGCAGAGATTACATACATGGAACAAGGATGTTGTCTATTTTCTGTGTACATACAGTTCAAGCAATAGTTACATGATACCTTCAGATTGAAAATGAAGATATTTTCCATTCATGAAAATCACAATTTAAAATGCTAAATTGACTGCCTTCATATAGCTGAAGAAAGTTCTTTGTATTCAGCTTGGTTATAATACGATTATAACTTGTTTAGAGCAGCCAGGAGTAATCAATAGTTCTTTATAAAGGATGTTTTTACTAGTAATACCCAGCTGTTGACTTTTGTTCATTTAGCTACAAGACTTCCTTATGGCCTACATTGGTCTTATGTTAGTACATATTTCTATTCATCTGAGGCCCAATTCTTTTGTCAAGGGTAGGGCAGAAGTTGAGGACACTAATCGTAACATTCAAACATCACAATTAGCTTATTCAAAATATGTTTTGCATAATATGTATTATATATAAAATTCATATAACAGACAATGACCAGAGAGTGATCTTTAAGATTTCTTAGTTAACTCTTACTGAAGCAAAAATAATTTAAGTTCTGTATCCTTCACAGAATAAATTAGGAGCAAGAGAATTTCATATCTGATGAACACAAGTATGGCCTATTATGTAGCTTTTGTGATACATTGAAAACTAATTTATTTGGTAATGTTCCTTCACAAGAAATGAACTTCTCTCTGATACCGAAAAAGTCTTCTTTGGAGGCAATAATGTATCCTGATTGTAAGAAATATATTTATCTTGGGGTATAATTTATTAGCCAATGTTCCCATGAACTTCTTTACTGAATTCCATTGTGAATATTCTCTTTTTGGTTGTGAGTTGAGAAATTTCAGTCGGCCTAATTATTGCTCTATTGCATAGAAATTTATTCTAAAGGTACAGTAGAAGAAACATGCCAAAAAGTATATGAAGAAAATGTATTGAAAAATAAAATTAATTGGTAATCGTCTGTATCACAGATTTAACTTGAAAAATATACCTTGCTGTGCATACTTCATATTTTCTTTACTTATATTGGTGTTACTCTGTATATAACTGCACAAGTGAATCTTTTTCATATGGTGGTATTTACTTTGCTACAGACTGTTAGTCTCCATCCTTCATAGAAATCTTGATCATTCTGTGAAGACTAAATCTAGCAACACGGATGCTCAGTATGCATGGTCTGGTAGCTTTTAAGGTTTACGATAGTTGTGCAGGAGTATGCACTCACAATTTTAAAAATTGAATTTGAGATTTTAATTTAAAAATTCTGTTTAGGCCTATATGTACGTTTTGTGAATATTAGCTATGATATTTCTAAATTCCATTTAAAACTTTATGATATGTAGCCTGACAGTATATACCTGTAGATTCCAAGGCTTAGCTAGTCCTTGTACAGGACTATGCTATGCGCACACTGTTTTACTCCGCACTTGAACAGGGCTCTGTATTATGTAGTTTTACTTCATACTTTTCGTATAGAGGAGGTTCTACCTTTAACGTCATCTACAGTCCTGTTCAGGGACTAGGATTAGTTGGACTTCACTGAATGCCAGTTTCCCTATGGCAGAGATGTGCAGATAGTGGTGGCACCAGCATTTCAAAAGAGGAAAAGTTGGGGGGGGGGGGGGTAAATTGAGGACAAAAGGAAATGTGGGGGGGGGGAATTTCGTGCATAGCACAAAACCGATGGCTGTGCGCAAGCTTTAGCAGGTGGAGTCCAGGGGCCTGCCTTAGTGTTGGTGGGGTCCAGGGGCAAAACCCTGTGGGGGCTCCAGGAGGCAAAGCCAAGCTCTAAGGTTTATGCAAACCTTGGGTGTAAAATTAAATTTCAGGACCGGTATATTTTGCTTTAGCGGGTGGTGTCCATGGGGCCCGCCTCAGGGCTTCTGATGAAGCCCAGGGCAAAACCCAGGTGGCCATCCAGATGGGGATAAGCCCATGGAATAAAAGTTTAAGCAAATTTCTGGGTGAAAAGTTAAGTCTCTAACCGGATAGGTATATTTTGCTTTAGTAGGATGAGTCCCAGGGACCCGCATTATTGCTTCTAGTGGGGTCCATTTTCAAAGCAACAGTAGGGTCCAGAGGGTATAAAGCCTGTGGAAGCTCAGACCTAGGTTTAACATATCTGTGGGTGAAAAAATTAAGTCTCCGGATAGGTATATTTTGCTTTAGCAGATGGGGTTCAGGGGCTCGCCTTTGAGCTCCCAGTCGGACCCAGGGGCAGAGCCTTGGTAGGAGTCCAGGGGGTAAATTTCCCCAGGAGCTCTGAGGTTATAGCATTCGTCTGGGTAAAAAAATTAAATGTCAGGATAGGTATATTTTGGTTCAGGAGCTGAGTGGGAGGAGGCAACTGGGAAAAAGGTTGTAACTGCAGGGAAAATGCCCCCCATGCCCCCCTTGGTGCTGCCACTGTGTACAGGGGCTCTACGAGAGGTTAATCCTAGGGTAAGATGGTGGGTTTTCGACTGCTAGGGTATTTTCGTCCACCATGAACATTTCTGCCAAATTTGAATTTCTTGAAGAAACAACAGTAAAAATTCATTTGCCACCAAGTACTATGAACTTTTAACCCTAGCTAACCTTTTAATATAAAAAAATCCAAACCTGAAAATGGAATGTGTATACATATTTTTCAAAATCATGTTTTCTTACAATGGGTGATAAGCCATACGACTTACTTCTACGTACCTTTGCAGCCACAAACTTAATTATAAAGTGGTCAAATTTGATAACCAAGATAGATAAGGGTTGTTGGGGACGATGTAATGAAAAGAACCTGCCCCCAAATTGTTACTCTCCTCATTAGGTGGGGAGGTCGAAAACCACATACCACTTTTCAATTTAACGGGTTATTTTCAACCGCCTAGCTTTTGACCAGCATAAAATCATAGGAACTACAACAATTTGATTAATTTTAGTTTTAAGTGATATAATTTATGGCCATATACCAAATGTAAAATAGTTACCTTCATATGTAACTTCTATCACAACATCTTCGCGATGACCACTTATGACCCATACAAAATTCATTTTACTTTATATGAGCATGCAGGTTTTTAATGGGGAGGTTGAAAATACCCTAAGGTAGGTTGAAAATAGCCAATTTTCATCCACTTTTACCACCATTACTTGATTCTCATCACCGGCCAGGCTGATTTTGAATGCTGGGTGTTTTTTTTTATTTTTCATTAACGAATAAAGACCACCCATTCCGACGTAATCACTTCCATGTGCATTTGTTTAAAGAAAATCTGATTTCTGACATTTTTTTCTGATGGTTTTTGCATATATATTGCCTTAAATCATCCTGACCAAATTTCATAATCAAATGTTCCTCCCGTACTTGTGACTGACTAGGCTGACTTGACATGAACACTCTGGATACACAATTAGTATAACATAAGGCCCAGAAAGAACACACTGAAAATTGATTTGTAACAAAAAATAAAAAATAGGACATGGTGACAGATGTTTTCAGATGTCAGTGATGAGAATCAAGTTATTTTTTTTTATTACGTGGCCTAATGCAAATTTATTTTGTATTTTTTAAGCAATGGTGGTAAGGCCCACTCACTCTGTTTTTGCCAGCATATCACCGAGTGTTTTAAGGATGCATGCATGTCTGGCTAGCTGGCTCTTGTTGGGGAGGGGTGTCCTAGAACTAATTTTGCCACTGCCCCAAAAATTGAATGTCACATTTACACTTCCCGACAGTGTGAAGAGGTATCGTTTTCATCAGGCTGGCAGTGGGCTGTCTGCCATGGCTGGGGTGTATAAACCATGAGCCTACACTGGCTCATTTATACTCCATCCAACATTGAATTCACTTGCTGTAAAAACACAGTTTTTAAGATGTCCCCTCTCACTACGAGTCATAGGACTAAAGGGTGGGGGGGGGGGGGTTCGCTGAACTTGTTTGCCTACAATCATTTGGTTTATATAAGCTACGCCTTACCGTCAGTGGTAATCTTAACCACAGTGTAACTGATTGAATTCATTTTTTGTCTTTTCAAAGACACTACCGTAAGTCACAAAGTTTCTTTTCCTCTTAACTACTGCATGTGTCCATTTCCTTCGTCCTACAAATTTTGCAACGTTGGTTAAAATGGATGAAAGATGGTTGTTTTCGCTTCCGGACATTTTCTTTACAAGAAGCAGGTAGGAATTGTGGCGCTGAAAATTTCTTAGTAGGCTATCAAAATGAAATAACTACCAGAATGCCAAAATGCATTGAGGTTTCGATGATATATGTTCTAGGCTAGCGTACTGTAGGCCTATTCCACATGATGTCATGACATCCCCCAGTTTTAGTTAGGCCTACTGGTCAAATGCTGTCTGAAATGCTGTTGTGTTTTGACCTCTGGTGACCCCAGATGATGAATTTTGTAAACTGAAATATATTTGGACTGCATCAGATTAGCAGAGCTGCAAATTAGCTCTAAACTGACATTTCCTTTCAAAACTTACAATCAACTCTCTATCAAAAATCCATAAGTGGGCTAACACAAAATACAGTAGGCTAGGCCTCGGCTTGAAACAGAAGTTTGTTAGCCTACATAAGGTGCCTAAGCAACTTTACCACCCAATGATCATCTTAGCATAACTAATACAGCATCTCACCATAACTCATCCACATACTATGTATGAAATTTATCCAAGCTTCCTGTCTCGAGATATTGTGTTAACAAGGTTTTAAGAGTTTGACCCCCTGTGACCCCAAACCACCTCTGACCACGACCAAAAACAATAGGGTTCTTCATCACACCATAAGGCATCTACACAATAAGTATGAAATTTATTCATGCTTTCTAACTTGGAATATCATGTTAACAAAGTTTTCAGGGTTTGACCCCCGGTGACCCCAGATGACCTTTGACATCCACCAAAAAAAAAACAATTTTTTGTCTCACCACAATGCATCTACATACTAGGTATGAAATTTATCCAAGCTTTCTACCTTGAGATATCGTGTTAACAAGCTTTTCAGGGTTTGACCCCCGGTGACCCCAAATGACCTTTGGCCTCCACCAAAAACAATAGGGGTCTTTCTCTTATCATAAGGCATCTACATACTAAGTATGAAATTTATCCAAGCTTCCTATCTCGAGATATCGTGTTAACAAGGTTTTCAGGGTTTGACCCCCGGTGACCCCAGATGAACTATGACCTCCATCAAAAACAATAGGGTTCTTCTTCTTACCATAACGCATCTACATACCAAGTATGAAATTTATCCAAGCTTCCTACCTTGAGATATCATGTTAACAAGGTTTTCGGAGTTTGACCCCCGTGACCCCAGATGACCTTTGACCCCCACCAAAAACAATAGGGTTCTTCCTCTTATCATAAGGCATCTACATACTAAGTATGAAATTTATCCAAGCTTCCTACCTCGAGATATCGTGTTAACAAGGTTTTCGGAGTTTGACCCCCGGTGACCCCAGATGACCTTTGACCCCCACCAAAAATAATAGGGTTCTTCCTCTTACCATAAGGCATCTACATACTAAGTATGAAATTTATCCAAGCTTCCTATCTTGAGATATCGTGTTAACAAGGTTTTAGGAGTTTGACCCCCGGTGACCCCAGATGACCTTTGACCCCCATCAAAAACAATAGGATTCTTTCCCTTAATATGGGGCATCTATGTACCAAGTTTGAGAACTGTCAGAGTTTCCCTTCTTGAGATATCGTGTTAACGAGCAAAGTGTCACAAACACATACACACACACATACACACACACTCACATACACACATACATACACGCATACGCCATCACAATGGCATTGGTTTCTCTTATCATCGAAACCAAAAATGACAAGAAAAAATGTGTGCACAGTCGTTAGCCTACGCTTACTTCCAATCTTCGAAAATGATTCTGTGAAACTTTGGTCCTAATTTTTCCAAAAGATTCAAACGGTAGGGGACACCCACACCGATGATCCCAGAACATATATTGCCCCTCCCCCCCCATGAGTGTGAGAAATCCTGGCTATGCCACTTCTTATGAGTTACCCTTTCTTGGCACAGGCATTTACATTTTTGTTGGGAATGTAACCCCTTTTTTTCGGGAAAATTTCCACCACCCTCCCCTGCCCAACTCATTGATCCTTAGGGATGGCCTGCCCTTCCTCCAAACTTGTAGAACATCTCTGGTCATTAACAGCCCTGTCAAGTTAGCAGGCCCTCTTTTCTGATTGGGCCAGATGGGCCAGGGCCCCCAAAATTCAGCCTAAAATTGGTGAACATTTATGGTCTGTATATAAGCGCCCAGCCGCTGAAGTGGTAGGTTTACTCGTATAGCCCAATCTATATCAGTTCTTTTTTCACTAGGTTCATGCCCAGGGCCACCACATTCGTAAATCCGGCCCTGCAAGTTAGGGCTACTGTAACTTAAGGCTTATCATACATGTGGAATGGGATAATGCTGTTATCTGTGTTTTGCCAAGCCATCTAAAGAGTAACACTGACTGATTGTCCCTCTTTTTTGGTTGGGAAACTGATTTTCATGATGTTTGAAAAGACTACATGTATGCAAAACATGTTACCTCCAGCAGGTTTACCCTGACTATTGCAACATGAACAACTATCGGAGACCGTGATCGCCATTTAGAGAAAACTAAATTGCTCGAAAAAGTAGAACATTGGGCATCTTTTCAAAATCTGTGTCCTTAGGGTGTTAAAATTAAATATTTGATACATGGTAATGGGTGTACTTTGCACAGAATGCATATTTTTGCTGCAAATTCACGTCTCTGATAGTTTTGTCCAGGTGGCATGCTTCGTAATGACATAGTTCCAATGATAAGCTACTTCATGTTCACTTGAAGCATATTCTATGTTGACCTATACCCAGAAGGAAACAGGGTGCAATCATCACAATGTTGCTAAGGATTTTTCCAAGATCTTGGGAATATGGCACATGGATTGGGAATTAGCCAAATAATTTTGAAAATGTGTACTTCAAATTTACGGTTATCAGTGAGTCATGTTGGCCCTGTGGAATGACTTTTCTCCTCTGGGGCCGAGAATAGTCTCCGGCCCCAACTAAGTGTAGAGTGTTTCAGCTTAAAAATGCAAAAACTGATAGCCTAAACCACCTTCCCTAAATCCCTCTAAATATCTTTAAGTAATTGCCATAACACATTTTTACACATCTTGGTGGATCGATGCTGTGGGTAGGTCTATAGGTGGGGGAGCTTTAACATTTGAAACAAATTCTGTTGTCATACGCAAAAATTACTCAACCAAAACTGCTTAAGTTACAATGAACAATATTAAAACATATTTTAGGGAGGCATAGGTGTAGGAAAATGATCTCAGCTCAGTGGGGAGGGGTCTTAACCGAGCATTGCTTTGGACCACTGTCCTGGGGGATGGGCCCAAGGAAATGGTTGTCCCCAAGCCCTAGCTGATAATAAGCCCCTAGAAAAATTCGCCCTGTAAAATTCAAAATAATCATTGTCTCAACGCAGTTTGAATGTCACCCTCCTAACTTAAAATGTCTCCCTGAGGAAAACATTTCTCCCTCCTTCAGTAGGCCTACCTTGCCTGGCTACGGGCCTGGTTGTCCCCTCCCATTGGAGAAATTTTCAGTACTTGAGGCGCTCTACATGCAATTTAGTGCAATGTTCGTATTGCACGTATATCTTTCCCTTTGTAAAATTATTTTCCTTTGTAAAATTATTTTTAGGGAGGGAAGAAGAGGGAGTTTTTGTCAGTCCTGGAACAATATCAGGGCATAAGCACAAAAAAAGGGCTTGAATTCCCCTCCCTCCTGGCTTCTTCTGTCTCTCTCTACCAAAGGGAAGTCTGCCTTCCACATTGAATAGCTCTAAAAAGTTCCTTTCAGTGTCACATCATGCTTTCCATCCCCAGTCTAAAATGACTATCAGGCACAGAACTAGGTTTTAGTCTGTGGATAGCACACCCCCTCCCCCCTCCCAGCAAAATAGTCCATTCCAGTCCAAAAATGTCTCTCTCCCCAACCTTAATCTCATGATCATTTGCTACTTAGGAAACTGCTGCTATGTAGCACTTCTTTGATATTTTGAGCTCTGCGCATTTATAGGCCTGCGTGTTCAGTAGCTAGCTTACTCGGCCGTTATCATCTCTCAAAACTTGTGAAAACTTTTAACAAATACGAGGTTTTATGGTTATGCGAAGCTCCGAAAGCAATGGTTCAATGCCTATTTATTTCTAGAGTTGTCTCTGCTATCACTTGAGTAGCTCGCAGAATAACCAGCGGCTTGGCAAGCTGAATAGTTTCTTGATGGCTGTGCTCCAACGTGCACTACTTAGTGTGCAAGAGCGGACTTTGGATTACCAGTTGCTACTGTAAATCCACACGTGCACCCCACTCCGAACAATACGGAAAAACACCTTTCCTTTGTCTGACATGTTCTTTGCCATGAGTGCGGAGAAAGACGCATAAGATAATTTGGATAAGGTCCCTAAAATCTTTATCTCCAAACTTTATGTTACAGTTTTGAATCACTTCTGCCTATCATTTTTGCTTTCTGCTACATAACAGTACACCAACTGTGGCTTACTATCAAGTAAGGTCAATTATTCTACCATTTAAATGAGATCTCCCTGGTTCCTTTTCTCAGGTTTATTTACTACAATACAGTTCACGTGGTACTTTGACAGATACGTCATACAGTATGGTACATTGTGACATTTTTTAATTTTGTCACAACACCACACCAAGTTCTGGACAAAGGCCTACAGTACCATTTCTTTTGAATGAGAATTTGTTCATTATTGACAATGGCAGCTGCTTTCACAATTTTTGAGTTTGATTTCAATCAATCGGCCATTTTATCCTATAGAATCAAATACATGCCTCCTCTTTTATAAGCACTCTGGAGGAAAGGGGGAAAATAATACTTTTCCTACTTTGAAAGTGATAAGCCTACACCCCCCCTCCCCATAGTTGTTGACACCCATGAGCACTTAGCATACCTGAAAAATTTTGGCCAACAGTCTTCACATGTCAAGAACTTGTATCCTTAAAGTTTCAACAAATTATTCTGTGTGTTCTGAGAGGCAGCTCTCTGCAATATTTTGGCAACTTTAAAAACGATCACAAACCCCTGTTTTGGTCCTATTTTTGAGCAATTATGGTATATGCATGCTAAGCTTCCCTCTTTCATGTAGGGCTGTGACCGTTTAGCGATTAATCACTAAACAATCGCATGTGTAATAAGCATTTAGTATAAAGCTACCGGCGATTAATTACAAAACCCATTTTTCTGTATGAAATAAAAAAAAAAAAACAATCTCCAGTCATTACGGAAACTAAGATGTCCATTTTAACTCTCCTTGAAAAAGTGAAATACATAATGATACAAATGGCACACACATAAACATATGACATCAAAGTTGACCTTTTATGAGGATCCTTGTTTGAGGTTCGTGGAAACTATGTCCCCCAGACGTCACTAACACATTTTACACATTCATCATGTTCAAGGGCATGTTTAAAGTCTCTATGTTGATGATACAGTAAGTACTTTGGATTATTCGCTAGACGATCGGAAAATTTTGCGATTAAACGTTTAGTTAGTTTGCTAAATGTTCACAGCCCTACCTCCATGTGTATGTAAAAAGTCTCTTCATAACTTGACAGTCGGTAGTAATGATACCAGGACAACAGGTTCCATCAGCCCAATATTGAGCCGCAGTGGGGACCTGAGCAATGCTCTGGTGAGGGCTCAGAAGGTGGGACCCCTGAAAGCTGTGCAGTAGTTTAAAAGTGGCAACAACAGCATGCAGCTTGTACATAACTTTAGGATGGCACTGGGTGCATACCAAGTACTGCACAAAATTGCAATTGTCCAATTTTTGAGGTGGAGCTAGCTAGGTGTGAGAGTAAAGGAGTTTAACCAAATCACTGGATGAGGGCTGATAATTAAGTATCCTTTAAGAATGTTTAATCTTTGCTAAGGTAATAAGTAGCACTTATCTTTAGGCACGGCACAGTAGTACCTACAGATGTAACTATGGCACTTAATATTGAGTAGGCCAATCCCTGTCCTTAACAAGACAGTTGACAAATGTACAGGGTATGTCCACAAACTTATCATTACCTAAATTAACTTTATAATGGCAGGTATTACTCAAGAAGAACAGCAGTGTTTTTGGTAAAAATTCTTGCAATTTCTTTGACTACATCTCTCAGAACTACTGGTATAAACCAAACTTTTGAATTTAAAAAAAAATAGGAATGTTTCCTATTTTAGAGGAAAATATATTCCAATTTTCCAAACATAGGAATATGTACCAGAAATATATAAATGTTGGGAGCCCTGGACTACACAGTCATATCTTCTGTGGCAAATGCCAGAAATTCTGGGGTATTTTTCAAAGTAGAATTTTAACTTTGATACCACAGAGATGTTGTCATCATGCATACTACTGGAATCACTGGTGCCTGGAATCACTGGCTACCTCATTGAATGTACATACACTGAGGATGATTAACCTTCTCTAATTTCCTTTAATGCCCTAATCCCACATAAAACTATGAATAAGTATTACTTATTGCAAATACCATCAGCACTGTGCTTTTCACAATCCAAAGTGAGAAACAGAGACACACTAATATTGGGACCAGTCCAAGTACTATATGGGTGTGTTTTCTCACAGTCGCACTTGACTGTTTCTTTACACTTTAACTGGAAAGCTGACAGTTTACCCTTATATCAACAATATGAAAATATAGTTTTGCTTGACATCATTTAGTTTTAATAAAGTCTGACCTACTACAAACACGGTTTCATCTCATAACCTGTACCCCCATGGAGATTGGAGGGTTCTTTGGAAAGTGGGCTTGGGGCCCTCCCTAGTCTCTTGTCCGTGAAGCCCCTAGGATCTTGCTACGCATTTCAATTTGTTATAATCTTCTTTGCTAATTTTTCAATTAATATATTAATCATATTATTTCATATCTGACAGGATATTGTGAAATCTTTGACAAAATATTTATTTTAAGTACCCCCAAAATAGAGCCCAAGTTCGTTTTCATGTTTCCTTCTTGCAAAGCACTTTACTGTAAAGAAGCCTGTAATGAACTATACCTAGACTTGGCTATTGAAAATGTTTTTAAAATCATCTTGCAAATTACATGCCTTCCAAGAGGCACTTACTAGTCAAAACAGTATCAAGGTCGCTCTTCATTGATAATTCACCAAAAGAATAAGTAATTGCTATGAAACAAAAATTTTTATATGTACAGATCAGGTCTGGTAATGTAATTGATTAGCCCAACAAAAATGCAGGCTGCCTAGAAACTTCTCTCTTAAATTTAATTTGACCTGTGGTTTATAATACACTGAAACCAATGTATTCAATGTCTTCAGAAACATATTTTTGTTCCAATTCGAAGGTATCCCACTTAAGTTGCCAAACTTTCAAGTACACTGATGAAGCACAATGTGTGGTATCATGTACCAAACACATCTTTTATGTTGAGCATTGCGATAACAACTAGGCAGTAGCATAGCAAGTGCATGGACTGGGTGGACAATGTCCAGGGACCCTGAGGGTTGAGGTCGCCCCAACCAACTCAGAGCTGGTAGGTGGAAGGTCTGATCTCATAGCCCACATGTACCTCCCCATGGAGATTGGAGGGTTCTTTGCAAAGTGGATTGGGGGCCCTATCTTTTTCTCTTGTCCATGGGTCCCCAAGCTCTTGCTTTGTATTGAAATTTGTTGTAATTTTCTTTGCAAATTGTACAATTGAGATATTAATCGTATTATTTCATATCTGGCAGGATATTGTGAAATCTTTGACAAAATTTAAATTTCAAGTACCCCCAAAATAGAACCCGAGTTCGTTTTCATGTTTGCTTCTTGCAAAAGCACTTTACTGCACAGAAGCTTGTAATGAACTATACCTATACTTGGCAACTTTAAATGTTTTTAAAATCATCTTGCAAATTACACACCTTTCAAGAGGCAATTACTAGCGAAAGGAGTATCAAGGACTCTCTTCATTGATAATTCACAAAAAATAATGAATTGTCATGAAACAAATTTTCTATATGTACAGATCAGGTGTGTTAATGTAATTAATTAGAACAACAAAATGAAAGCTGCCTAGAAACTGCTCTCTTCAATTCAATTTGACCTGTAGGTTAATACAAAAAAGTATAATGTATTTCATGTTTCAGAAAAAGAAAAACATTTTTCCTTCAACTGAGGGTTGAGGGGGCCACTAACCAATTACAAGGGCTGGTTGGTGGAAGGTTTCATCTCATAACCTGCAGTGGCATAGCCAATGGGGGATGGGGGGCCCCCTCTGGAAAAATCTTGGGGGAAATTTTGAAAGTGAATATATGGTGAAATTTGCGCATGGTCTGGTAAAATTTTAAATTTCTCAACCAGTACACTTTACTTATTTTAAAGTATATGCCACACTGGCACAACCAGTCCGCATTAAGGTTTTCAGGGATGGAATTATGACACCATGTTTATAGTTGTACTAGTTATGGCTTACTCTCTGTTTTATACAGCATGGGATCTCTGGACCCAGGGCATCGCCAGAGCATTTATCATGGGGGGTGTGGTGCCTGTTTGCCAAATAAGAAGAAAGAAATGCAACTGAAAGTGTTGATAAGAGATGCAGTTATGCTGAGAACCGTTAGTCCAACCGTAGAGCTCCAGCAGGGGATTTGCCCAATGGGGGGGGGGCAACGACCTGAAGCCTCGACAGCCCAATGCCATCGAAGGGTTGGTGAGGGGAGATTTGAAGAAAACCTGAGTACGATACCATGTGATAGCGAGGTAAATATAGCATAAAAATTTGTCTAGACTAGAGGAAAATTCCCGCCCAATTTAAGGTTTTTCCCCAAATCTAAACTGTGAAATTGCAAAGTGCATGAAACTTTTGGGTAAGCTTTCACTAAAAAGAATCTGTACTTATTTAAAGCTTATATAGGTCAACCAGTAGCATACCCAGGATTTCTCTCAAAGGGGGGGGGGGAATGCAATATGTTGTGTGATCACCGGCCTGGGGGAGGGGTGTAAATGGAGGGAGTGTCCCCCACCCCTCTGAAAATTTTTGAAAAATTAGGTGTCCTTACATGCAATCTGGTGCCACATATGCCACCTTTGGAAGTAAAATTTGTGTTAAAACATTTACGTTTTTTAGGGACCAGAAAAAAATTGGCATCTGTGATGGGGATGTGGCCCAATGGCCTCCCCCCTGTGTATGCCACTGAGGTCAACCGTCCAGGCAGTTGGGTCCAATTGGGCACAACTTACATTGTACTTCCCTCTTCGAGTCACTAGCTGTACCGAAAGACAGACTCAAGAGAACATTACTAGTAACTTAGTTTAGCGAAATGAGATGAGATTCCCAGCATTTACATAAAACGGTAAATTCTACTTAAGTTACTTGAAAAGGTGGAAATGGTTTGTTCTATATTCAGCTATTAGTAACGAAACTGAGGAAGAGTGGGCAAATCATACTGTTAATTTGGGGTTTTATTGCAGAAAGCTAAAATAAGTAAACCGACCATGGGTGGCGACAGAATTTTCCCAACATGGGCGTGCAGGGCCATGCCAGCGACCCCAAGTTCTGAGAGCATGTCGAGGGTGTGAGAAAGGGATATGAAGGAGCCTAACTATCCCATGGCATTGCAGAGTACCATATTTGTAGCATAATATCACTTAATATGTCAAGAGCCGAGTTGCGCACTGATACTGTTCTTTTGAGTCTGAATCGTGAAATTGAACAGGGCGAGAAAATTTTAGACAGGCTGACGCAAAAACATGTTATCATAAAGAAAAAAGAAATACTGTAAAAACTTAAGAACTGTAAGGATTGTAGGCTGTATCAGGGACAACATAAATTGTGTCGAAACCACCTGGACTAGCCAAACTTTACTCTGTGAGTCACTCACCAACTGACCGTATACCGCATGACACAGACTAGAGAACAGCAACTAGGCTTTGCGATATGGGATGAAAGTTACATAACCTGTGTACCCTGCCTACATGTTACTTGGTAAGGTTGACAGGACTTATGCGATCTAGCTATGTGGAATGGAACTACTGAAGAAACCAGGGTGACATTACAGTGTGCGTAGTGCGTCAAAAATTTGGGGCTCTGATTACAGTAATTGTCCTCTTTCTTTCACTACTTTTCCTCTTGAGTTCCTCATGTTTCCTTCATTGTGCCGTATGGTGCATAATTTACCTACTCAATTAAATATACCACATGAACGATGAACTCCATTAGTATACAATGATACTGAAAAGCCCTACGTAGCTTTTTTGCCGACAGAATATGTTTTAAGTTTCAACCAGAAAGCCAAAAGACTTAGTGATTCCTTGCCATATGGGTATAATGTAACAAACATGAATCACCCACATGACAAGCATGAAATCCCTCACAGTTATCCTACTTGAGATATCATGTTATAAAGTAAAAACATTTTGAAATCTTGTGACCCAAAGTGACCTACATGCTAAATATGAACAATCCACAGGCCAAAGTATGAGATCCCTCATAGTAACCCTCTTTGAAATATCATGTTCAGTAGATTTTGACCATTTTTTGACCTCAAATGACCTTTGACTTGCACCAAAAAAGAAAAAATTATAGGATCTCTACACAATACGAACAATCCACATGTCAAGTGTAAGATCCTCAGGTATCCTCTTGAGATATCATGTTTCAATGTTTGACTTTGTCCTCTGGTGACCCAAATGACCTTTGACCTCCACCAAAAACAATACAGATCATTACTCAATATGGGCAATACACAACCCAAGTATGGAATCCCTCACAGTTACCCTTCTTGAGATATCATTTTTACAAGGATTTCACCTTTTGACCTCTGGTGACCCCAAATAACCTTTGAACCTCCACTAAAAACAATAGGGATCATTACTCAATATGGGCAATCCCCATGCTACATATGAGATCCCTTCAAAGTTACCCATCTTGAGATATGGGTTTACAAGGTTTTGAACTTTTGACCACTGGTGAAACCAAATGACCTTGACCTCCACCCAAAAATATAGAGATCATCTACTCAATATGGGCAATTCACATGGTAAGTATGAGATCCTCACATTTATCTGTTAAGAGATATCGTGTTACAATTAATTCCAAGATTTTACCATTTGACCTCTTGTGACCCCAAATGACCTTTGACCTCCACCAAAAACAATAGGGATCATCTACTTAATGTGGGTAATCCACACGGTAAGTATGAGATCCCTCACATTTATCATCCTTGAGATATCGTGTTTACAATTAATTCCCAAGATTTTATCATTGGACCCCCAGTGACCCCAAATGACCTTTGACCTCCACCAAAAACAAAAGGGATCATCTATCTTAATATGGGCTATTTACATGATAAGTATGAAATCCCTCACATATATCTGTCTGGAGATATCATGTTTACAACTAATTCCCAAGGTTTTACCATTTGACCTCTGGTGACCTCAAATGACCTTTGACCTCCACCAAAAAAAAGGCATTATCTACTTAATGTGGGTAATCCACATGGTAAGTATGAGATCCCTCATGTTTATCATTCTTGAGATATTGTGTTTACAATTAATACCCAAGATTTTACCATTTGACCTCTGGTGACCCCAAATGACCTATGAACACTACCAAAAACAATAGGGATCGTTAACTTAATATGGGCTATCCACCTGGTAAGCATGAAATCCCTCACATATATCTGTCTGGAGATATCGTGTTTACAACTAATTCCCAAGGTTTTACCATTTGGAGTCTGGTGACCCCAAATGACCTTTGACCTCTACCAAAAACAATAGGGATTATTCACTTAATATGGGCTATCCACCTGGTACGTATGAGATCCCTCACATTTATCTGTTTAGAGATATCGTGTTTACAATCAATTCCCAAGATTTTACTATTTGACCTCTGGTGACCCCAAATGACCTTTGACCTCTACCAAAAACAATAGGGATCATTTACTTAATATGGGCTATCCACCTGGTAGGTATGAGATCCCTCACGTATATCTGTTTGGAGATATTGTGTTTACAACTAATTCCCAAGGTTTTACCATTTGGCCTCTGGTGACCTTAAATGACCTTTGACCTCCTTAAAAAACAATAGGGATCATTTACTTAATATGGGCTATCCACCTGGTAAGTTTGAGATCCCTCACATATATCTGTCTGGAGATATCGTGTTTACAACTAATTCCCAAGGTTTTACCATTTGGCCTCTGGTGACCTCAAATGACCTTTGACCTCCACCAAAAAAGACAGGCTTCATTTACTTAATGTGGGTAATCCACATGGTAAGTATGAGATCCCTCACATTTATTCGTTTTGAGATATCGTGTTTACAATCAATTCCCAAGATTTTACCATTTGGCCTCTGGTGACCCCAAATGACCTTTGACCTCTACCAAAAACAATAGAGATTATCTACTAAATATGGGCTATTTACATGGTAAGTATGAGATCCCTCACATTTATCTGTCTAGAGATATCGTGTTTACAAACAATTACAAATAATTCCCAAGGTTTTTACCAATTCACCTCTGGTGACCCCAAATGACCTTTGATCTCCACCAAAAACGATAGGTATCATCTAATCAATATGGGCAATCAACATGCTAAGTATGAGCTCAGTCACAGTTACCCTTCTTGAGATATCGTGTTTACAAAGTTTTGACGTTTTGAGCTCTCCTGACCCCAAATGACCTTTGACCTCCACCAAAAACAATAGGGATCATCTACTTAATATGACCAACCCACACACAAAGTATGAGCTCAGTCACAGTTACCCTTCTTGAGATATCGTGTTTACAAGCCAAACCGTCACATACACACACCCATACACGCACACACACACACACACACACACACGACATCACCATCGCATAGATTCCTTGCCTGCCTACGGCAAGGAATCAAAAAGTGTTGCTTACGGGCTTTGAAAAATATTGTAATAAACAGTGTTTACAAATGCATTCCAATCTCCTGTCTTTCGTCTGCACCAGCCTCTTTCTCTTGCCCTGCTTTGTCCCTCCCTCCCCTCCCCTTTTCTCTGTTCGCTCGGTCTTTCTCTCTCCCTCTTCTCTCTCCTCTTTTTTCTCATTTTTTCCCCTCTTTCTTCTTTCCTCTTACTTTCCTTCGTTTGCACTTCCCTTTTTCCTGCGTTTGCAGACTAGTGCAGGATTTTGTCGACTGTGTGGATGGGGGGGGGGGGTGTTCACACTCCCACACCCTCCCAAGCGTCGTCCCTGTCTGGACCTCTGACAAGGGACTCTGTCCTTTAACTGTATACTTCCAATATTTCTTGAAAATTAAAGGAGCAGCATTGTGGTATATGCAGTTTGTTAGAATAGGTCAGTGGTCAAGTGCTATACTCTGATACCAGGGCAGGTCCTCATTAAATTCACTGATTGTGGTGAATGTGGTGAACTGATGGAGGGAAGGGTGTACCAGGGTTCACTAAATTACTGTAATTCACCCATTGTGATTCTGAAGTACCAGTAGGACTCAAGAAAAATTCACCAAGACAAGCAAGATAAAAGAAGCTTCCTAAAAAATAGGAATTCTTGGTGGAATTCAATTTCATTTAGCACCAAATGTGGCACCATTTTGCATCTAGTCCACCTTACATGAGGGGTTTTCCCCTCCCCTAAGACCCCTCCCCCAGAACCGCGATCAGTCACATCAGCCAGGTAAGAAGAAATCACCCGGACAAAATTTTGACCTGCCGAGAGAACACTGATTATTAGGAAGCAGATCACTAATTGGGGGAAATCTTGGTGCTCTTGCCCCTCCTCCCCTGACAAAAAACCTGGCTATGCCACTGATAAACCTGTACCTCCCCATGGAGATTGGAGGGTTCTTTGGAAAGTGGGCTTGGGGCCCTCCCTAGTCTCTTGTCTTGAGAGACATGTTCCTTCTTGCAAAAGCCTTTACTGTACAGAAGCGAGTAATAAACTATACCTATACTTGAGAATTTTAAATGTTTTTAAAATCATCTTGCAAAATACATGCCTTCCAAGAGGCAATAACTAGCAAAACCCGTATCGAAGGGCTCACACCAATTGTAAATTTACAATAATGAATTGTTTTGAAACAATTTTTTCTTATGTACCGATCAGGTCGGGTTAATTG
>JAIZAY010000339.1:0-57889 GCA_029531755.1 Holothuria leucospilota | reverse complement strand
TGTGTTTCGGTAGGCTTCAGTTAACAATATGATATGTTTCGGAGCGCGATTCAAAAATGGTTTAACATGGTTACAAAACGTCAAAAAGACACCAATAAAATTTAACTGTCAAGAAAACATTGACTATCATAAACTTCAACACTTTCAACATTTGTTACAAACAAATTACATGTTACTTATTACATGTATCCAACATCATTTCTTGATTGTTAGCAGCAGTCAACAATTGCAATGAATGGGTAATTCCATTTATGGCAATGTCAAGCATTGTTAACCATTAAGTTACTCAGTTTACTACAATTTAAAATGAAAATTTCACTAATTCATAATGCCACCAGATACAGCCATATTCTTTCTGGAACGCATGTTCAAAGGTGCCAAGGTTAACAGTCACCCATGTTTCGGAGACTTCATAACTGTTAACACACTATATGTTGTCCATTACTGAGGTAAAATAGTGAATAAAATCAAACTTTAATTTGCTGCTAACAATAATGAAAATTTCACTATAATCACAACAGAACAAACATACAGTATATTCTTTCTGAAACATGTTTTTAAAAGCATCATGGTTAACATTCACCCATATTTCAGGGACTTCATAAATGTTACAGTAATATGCAATAAACATTGTGAAAGAGGGTTAGGTGGTTCACTATCTGATGTTACCAAGTCGGCGAACTGTAATATAGTTTGTAGGGAAAATTACCCAGTAAAGTTATACATGATACAAGCAAAAGCTGTGTGGAATTCCACTCTTTTCGAGGAATGTGAGTTGTTCTGAGATTGACAATTAAGAGGTTTAATGAAAACCAACTTGACCGGTTTCTGTTCTTCGCATTGTCGGCAAAACGTCATCAGTAGTAGCCTTTAAATACCAAGGCAGGGTTTCTTAAGTTTTATATTAAATGGAGCTATGAGTGCATCAAACTAGATATCGCCATAACTTTCTTCTAATTTTGTTGACTCCTGGTCTGGGGAAAACCTTGATTTTAAAAGTAAATCTTTGAGATTTGGTGCCCTTGTATAGGTTATGGGCTTATACGTAGGATGGTCTGGAAACAGACAGGACAGTTGCTGGTCACCTGTAATTATATTTATTAAAGCTTGCTTTAGGTGCCTTAGTTTTGATGTGTTGAGTGAAGGTTGTTTTGAAAACGAGTGGTGGTGCTGTTGGCATATTTTTAGCTGCAAAGAGATTTATTTTTTGTTTATAATCAATGCCATTAGTTGCTGAGGCTTTCTCCGTGGTCGAATAGTTACTTGTAAGAAGTTTCTCTGTAAAGGAGTTTCTTTTATGTAGAGCAGTGGTTCTTAACCTTTTGCATCCCATTCCCCCCCTTCCAATCAGCCACCGTATGTATTTCCCCCTCCTAACATATATCAATAGTAGCTTTCTCCATAGTTCACATTCATAGGAAAGAGAATACCTGTGGACAATGACAATGACCTTTAGGACTGCTTTATGGTCATAACCTGGTAATAACTTGATGACACTGAAAGAACATACCCAATATCCCTGGAAAACAGACCCTAACCTGTTTTACTACAGCACCCTAACTTTAATCTGGAGACAATGTTCCAATGAATAGTCCTTTACTTTTCCATAAAGCGGTCCTAAGAACTCAGTCATCGCCCAAATATGTGAGTACACCAAAATGGTCTGGCACCGTTATCGTACTACTGTTCAGTACTTCCCTTCACCACAGTGTCATATCGTCGGACTCGAGAGTAATCTTACAGAACTGGAATAGTTAAAAAAAGGATACTGGACAGGATGGGGGGTCAATAATTACCCACCTGAGATACCAAAATTACTTCCTAGGGGGTAAATACCCACCGGTTAGGAACCACTGATCTAGAAAATCATTCTTGTTACTGCATATTCTAGTGTATCTTAGTACTTCACCCTTTAAGAAGCCTTTAACATGGCTAGTGGGTGTGCAGAATATCGATCGAGGTATTGAAAGGTTTCAGTGGGCTAAGTCTAGACTTTCGTGTCAAGAATGCCACTAGATTAATTTTTAGTACCTTAAAGAATTTAAAATCTAGGTATGTAACCTTGTTACCTTGAAATTGATTTATTGCCACCACGAAGGGAAGTAGGGGATATAGGTTTTACCCTGTACAGGTTTTTAGGTGCTTTTTCAAAGGCTTCTTGGGATGTGCTTAGTGCCTCCTCTTGTGTAATATTGTATACATGGATACCACATTGAGTGTTGCAAGAAGTATATCTCTGGGAAGGGGAAAGGCTTCCAATATTTCTAAAATATGGTTGGTGTCTTTTACATAAGTGCTTTGTTGCAAGACAACAGGAAGCAGAAAATAGTACACGAAGTTGGATATTTTTTCGGTAGGGGATCCATTCCCTCCCGCTAATGCTAGGTCTTCCAGCGAATTTTGAAATTAACTCGTGGTGCGTTATGATGTTTAGGTATCACACATAGAACTGGGGTACAGATTTTGTGGTTCCATGGGCTAAGATGTCGTTCATAATGGTGACTTTGCAATTGGTATTTCGATTTAGACTTTATAATCTGAATAATTAAAAATAGCAATACCTCTGCCTTTGTCAAATGGCTTAAGTACTAGGAAACAATCGTTCCAAATTGCTTTAAGCACATGTACAGTAATTCCGCTTTGCTTATGTTGCTTTTAGCATTGCTGATGGGTGGACTTGCTATTTCAGTTAATGTAGCTTCAAGATAGTCTTCAAGACAATTGCTTTATGTAGGTTGTGGTATCCATGCTGAGGATATTCATGTATACAAATACTCCACAAGAAGAGGCACTAAATTCATCCCAAGAAGCCTTTGAAAAAGCACCTAAAAACCTGTACTGGATTAAACCTACTGTATATCCCCTACTTCCCTTCGCGCTCTCAAAAAACTCGTCCTTGAAAGGAACTGTTTTGGGTGTAATGGCCAATTTTTCCTACAGAAAGTTGGATGGCACTATGGGCAGCCAATCTTCACCTGAAATCTGCAATGTTGTCATGCATAGAGTAACTGAAAAAAAAAATCATACTGACAGATTCAAAATGGCTTTGTTACAAGGATGACATTCTACAGAAATGCTTTATATTAAGGGAATGATACTTGAATTTTCGAGTTTGGTGGCAAAAATAAGTCAAATTCATTCTCTGAAATTCACCATGGAAGTCTCTGACAACAAGGTTACCTGTATGTGCCTAGATCTAAAATTCTTCAAAGGTACTAAATTTCAGTCTACTGGCATTCTTGACACAAAAGTCTAGACTTAGCCCACCGAAACCTTTCAATACCTCAATCGAAATTATGCACACCCACTAGCCACTTTTAAAGGCTTCTTAAAGGGTGAAGTACTAAGATACTGTATGCTAGAACTTGCAGTAACAAGAACGATTTTCTAGATAAAAGAAACTCCTTTGCAGAGAATCTTCTTACAAGAACTTATTCGCCTAAAGAGATAGCCTCGGCCACTAACGGCATTGATTATAAACAGATTAAAGCACTGGAATATAATTGCAAGTGACAAGCAACTGCCCCTTCTGTTTCCCAACCATCCTACTATAGCCTATATAAAAGGGCACCAAATCTCAAAGACTTTCTTATAAAATCAAAGATTTCCCCAGACCAGGAGTCAAACAAAACAGAAAAAAATTATGCTGTCTTGCTTGATGTGCTCATAGCTGCATAATAAAACTTGACAAACCGTGCCTTGGTGTATAAAGGCTACTACTGATGCTGTTCTGCCTACAGCACAAAGAACAGAAACTGGTCTAGTTGGTTTTCAAAAACCTCTTAATTGTCAATCTCAGAATCCTTGTATCATGTATTACAACATGATCAGGTATTTTTTCCTAAAAAATATAACAGTTCAATGACTTGGTAACGTCAGATAGTAAACTGCCTACCCCCCCCCCCCCCACCTCGTTTCACGTCATCAAATTATAATGAAGAATACTGTCTTTCATTTGAGACCCAACTGGCATGATGCACAATGTACTTGAATCTTCAAAACCAACAGTTTCAGATCTTGGACCTTTAGTGAAGAGAAATCGGGGTGGGGGCTATGATGGTGAGAGAATTTCATCTATTCACAGGTTGAGCCTAAAAAAAAAACCCTTTAGAATTTGTTAACATAAAATGAAGCCTCCGAAACAAGTCAACAAGTATTTGGGGTACCTTACACTTCATGGCAAGACGTACAGTATTCCCAAATTCTAATAGCTTATTGCTGGCAACTTTGTAGGCTTTAGTAATACTTGTATTCCCATTATTTTAAATAATAATTCAGATTTGTAATTTCATAACCGTGAGAAGATGACTGATAGTACTTGACTCTTTGGAAAATATCAATTTACCATGGTATATCAGTTGAAATTATTAACACAGCTACTGTAGTAACTCCCAATGGTTTCCTGCACTTTCCAGTGTGTAGTACCAGAACATGAAACAAAAAAAGTACATCACTGCTAATTCCAAGTACAAACTTGCAGGAATTTTGATGTTAACAGGGGCGGATCTAGGATTTTTCATTAGGGGGGGCGTGCTGACGGTCGATCATCTGCCCGAACGAATATCTAAGCGGAGTGCCACCATCGGTTGGCACGGAGCGTACAGAAAATGTTGAAAAAACGCGACCCCTCAGATGGCATTTCCCAGGCTTGTAAGTAGAACCTAAGCAGTCGTTACTTTGAGCTTATTTGTTTGCCAAAAAAAGGTTCCCTTCAATTAAAAGTGAGAAAATTGCAAAAACTTGCTTCATGAACTAAACCAAAATTTACTTGATCTTGATTTAAGCTATAAGATCACTCTTTAAACACTTTTGATGAAATATCTTTCCAAAAATATGTCGTAATGTTAAAGGTCTGGAAAAAGTGGTCTAAAGATAAGGGGGATCCTCACACAAGGTACAGAGAGGAAAATCTTTCCTTTTTAATTTTGACTAAAAATTCGTTACTACCTATAATTCTGTGAACGTAAAAAAAACTGAAAGAATTGAATTTGGGGTCTCCAACAGCTTCAAAGACTATGGTGAAAATATCTGACCAAGAATACGATGCACTGCTGTAAGATTCATATTTGAGATCGCAGTAGCTTTTAAAGTCTTTTGCTTGATGAAATATACCACTTTATTGTCATGTGCATGAGAGATAAACATTGTTAAACGCTTTGCATTATCATTGATTTCATTAGTGGCATGTAGATTCAGTCTCCACTCCCTCAGGATAGCAGAATTTTTCCATAATACAATGTAAAAGGAAAAATACTAGTAAAATTACATTTATGGCAGAAATCATTCTAATTAAGCACTCAGTCGACTCTCTCATTAAAAAAATTACTTTGTAAGTTTTAGTGACCATGAGAGCTCTGGCATAGATAAGTTTATTGTCAATTTTAATAAGAATTATTCAAAATATATTGATAAGCATACACATCCGGAGGGTGTAAAATAAGATCCAGGGGCGAATCCAGGATTTCTGAAAAGGGGGGGGGGGCGAAGTTGTTCGACCTGTGATTGACGGCACTATACCATCTAAGCGGAGCGAAACCATCGGTTGGCACGGAGCGTACAAGAAAATTTTTGACTCAATAGGCCTCCCAGATCGCCGGAAATAGCACTTCCCATGTTTTATTTTTACATTTTCTGCTTCATATAATTTCATGTCTCAACTCTCAACACATTAATTTTTCCACAAGTTATTAACAGAAGACAGTTATCATAGGCACAGTGCCTTACTACAATGCATCCTGTTCAAGGCGTCTAATCAGATCTTTAGTAGTCATGTTCTAACTTGGTGAATATTGAGGGACTTCCTTGAGAAATTTGTGACCCATATCCAGGGCTGTAACACCCGAGTCCGGACTCGGACTCAATTCCAGACTCGAGTCCAGTTTTTTCTGGACTCGGAATTGGCCCGGAATGGGAGGTCCTGGAATCGGAATTGGCCCGGAATGGGCTGCAACTGGACTCGGACTCGGAGCCGAGTCCAGCCGAGTCCACTTAAGTGAAAATTTGATGCCCCCTAGCATATTAGCCCATATTTAGCACTGGGCTATCAGCCTACTGTCTGGGAAAAGTGCCCCTGGGTATGTTTGCAACAGTGGGGACATGGGAGTTATTTATTGAGAATCAGCTGGGGTTGAAACTTACTCAGGTTGGAATTTTGTAGGCAGGGCAAGGGCTTTTTCTTGGGAAAAGGATTTGCTAAGTCCCCCTGGGACTCCAGGCTAGCCAGGTGTACACGGGAAAATTAATTGGTCTGGTCTTGTAACCAATGAACTAAATATTCAAGAATGTATGAAATACTGTAAAGAAGAGGTTTTAACAGAAATGGCCCTCTAGGTTAGTTGGAAAAGTGCTACATGATACATGCCTGGTTGAACTTGTATATCATGCCTACAGTAGTTCCTGTAATGGCAGCAGTGGCATTAACCATTGTCATTACCCAGCTACAGAAATTCTTTGATTGAAGAACTGACACATTCCTTCAGGTTATTCAACTTAAACTGATTTATCCATTCAAGCAGTGACCACTAGTCTGCAAGATGTGAAGTTAAATGGGTTGGAGCCAAGTCCACCTGTCCCAAGTCTGAGCAAGGTCTGAGTTGATGGTCAGAATCCAAGTCAGAGTCCTGAAGGCCTCGAGACCAAGCTGTGTCCGAGTCAGAGTCTGGCAGCATTTTTGAACATATCTCTTTTGATGGGGTGTATGTACAGGTAGTGGGGGGTGCTCACTGACCTCTACCTGACTACCTGAGACCTATAGTGTTTACTTACACTAACTCAAAAGCAGTCTGAGAATTGTGCAATAGGCTATCAGTGATTATGCCAGGACTGCCTGAAGGGGCAAGGTGCCCAAAGGTGGGGGGAAGGGGGAGCAACCTGAAACCCGACAATGGGGAGGGTTGTGTAAGCACATCAAATATAATACAGTAATCACCTAGAGCATGATGTTTGGCCTTCAGAGGTAAATTTTTATCAACGTCATCATGGTAAAGTGAAATGGCTTGAAGGCCAAGTGCATGCAGGCTGCAGTGTCTCTGGTTATACTCCATGCTCTTTAATATATATGGCATGCTATCTCTGCAGCTACTGCAGGCTTCAGGTTGCATGGACACGTTAGTCACTAGTAAAGCTAACAGGACAATGTTTGTCAATGCCCATGCAAAACCAGCTGCAGTTATGTATACTCATTCATGTATAGTGCAGTGTATATGTATTGCACCAATGAATCGTATACAACACACATAGTTCAGTTGCAGCTTGAACAGAATGAGTTCTAACTGTTAGGCATAGGCCCAACAATATACTGCGCTTCAAAGTCCTTATGCTGGCTGCATGAAAGATCTACAGTACATGTCCAGTACATATCAGCAGCTGGTCTTGTTGGCAAGTGGTTATGAGCATTAGCGCTTGCTAGATAGATTCAACCTAAAAGTTTTTAAAAAGCTTCTTACTCATACTGCACCGTGTGTCGTCCATGAGGGAGATGAGTTGTTCATGCTGCAGTACTATACATGATGATGAACTGATTAAAACTGAACCATAAAAGTTAAAACCGTACCAGTCAATGAACTGTTTTCCCCAGGTAAGCTGCTGTAGTATACTATAGGTAGCAAGGAACGACTACGTAACTTAAATGTAACGCAGAACTTTCTAGCAGAACTGGTACTACATGTACAAATTTATAGTCTTGACTTACTACAGGTGTATTCTACTAGTACTACTACTGTGTGATACAACATACACTGTACTTCTAGATCATGTAGGTCTATATACTAGTGCAACTGGGGTCAACTGGATCTGAGGACTGCCTTTAATTGTAACCAAGATTTGTGATGTTGGCAATATAGGCCTCAGTAAAGGCCTATAGCCTACTCTCCCAGTTGATCCCCATCCGGCCACCACCTGCCCTCTGCATATACCCTCATCAAAAGTACAAAGGTCCTTGAACTACAGTAAATTAAGTTTCCTAAATTTAAGCTCCATTCATGCACATGACTGATCTGTACAGTTAGTACTGCAAAATTCATATACATCAACAGAAGCTATTGATATCCTGCTCTATGTTTACATCTTATCTGGATAAAACTTACAAATTTATGCAAGAACTGCCCCATTTGTAGCAGTTTCATACTAAGCCTTCCTTAGCATATAGTCTACACAATAGCCTTTTTGTAAAAGTTGTTACAGAAGACAGGATGCAAAAAAGTATCACCTCCTTCAGAGCATATAATAACTTTATGGTTTGAATAGTATTTAGGAGATCCACTGACAATGTTCTGCAAGGCAAGGCACAGACCTATGTTCATTGTTTGCATTGTGTAAGGTGTGTAACAGTCAATAGGCACATATTGTACCAGTGAAAGGATTAGGCACAACTCCAGGTATTATTTAGGTAACATACAGCTATAGTGTAGTTTGTATTTTCCTTGAATCCTTGAATCTTCCAGTGCTTTGGAGATTTGTATAGTCTCCTCTTAAACTCTCAGATCCAGCAAATCTGACTGCTTTTGTTGTAAAAACTGTTAATTGGCTTTTATTGTACTGTAAATAGTAGGTAGTTGCTCCAATACATCCTTGGTTCATACAACAAGCCCATGGTTCAAGTTGATTAAGCTATTCAAGCACTGACCATCAGCCTTTAGGATTACAAGGTGTGAAGTTCATAACACAAAATGGCAGTGAATTAGCTATATGTTTATAAGGCATCAGAAAATCATCAATACTAATTTTCCAAAGTTGTAAGTTTTGTGTAATTGAAATCAAGTAGTGTAACAGGTATGAAAATTGCACTTCACTTCATACCATAGAGATGATGACGTGTCAGTACAGGCATCAGCAGGCGCAATTGTAAGGATGTTGCGACATATTTTTTTGGACGGTGGGTGGGGCGGGGCGGGGTGGGGCTACAATATGAAGATTTAATTTGCAGCTGGGCTTTAATATATTTTAAGCTAACATTTCTGGGGATATCTGTATGTCTTCACTACTAGCCTTTATGAAATTTGGGCAATTTTTGAGTGGCTGCCAAACTTATTACTAAGTACACCTAATATTATTCTTGTACCCATGATAGTAGCTGGTGGTGCCTATAATTATACTCATGACCATGTAACTGCACCCATACCACCTGGTCAGATCCTGTCCCAGTGCTCATTAAATTCCTTCAAGTTTGAACTTTCATACCTACACTTGGGTATGAAAGTTCTTGAGTCGTGACGGTGTCCATACTCGTGTTGTGTTACCCCTAGTCTGTGCTCAAGTTCGTAACCCGGGACTTGCACCCATACCAGCTTCTCACGACCTGGCATACATACCATACCCAAACTCAAAACCACATACTCATGACCAGTACCCGTGTCCGGGCTCATGACATGTTACCCGTACCTGTACCGGCCCCCATCTCTACTCATGGCCCAGTTCCCATACCTGTACCCAGGCCCATGGCTTGGTACCCGTACTCATGACCAGCTGGTACCTGTACCTGCACTCATGCTACTGTATTCACACTACACTGCGGCGCTGCCAATTTCCAAGGATTTTACTGCACATTTACTTATGGGATGGACTCGGACTCGGCTCGAACTCGGGTCCTCTGGACTCGGACTCGGCTTGGACTCGAGTGGTACCGGACTCGGAATTGGCCCGGAATTGGGGTCACTGGAATCGGAATTGGCTCGGACTCGGATTAGGTGGACTCGGTTACAGCCCTGCCCATATCTTAGCTCGACTTGATGCCAGGACCCAGGTACCTTGCATTGACATGTAGGAGTAAATGTACGTTTTATCACGTGCATGTTCCCTGCCTAATGTCTTCTTTTGCGTGGACTCAGTGAGAAAGTGAAAATGATCCAAAATGCACAAGACTCGGCAGCCCTGTCATTGTTTTGGGAGTATGTCCAGGGAGTGTAACCATGGTATTATTGTAGGCCTTAGTATCAAAACTGAATGACCGAATTGTAATGATTCCGACCACTGTATTTCTAAATAAAATTTTGTTGGTGACGTGCACTGCGGTAGGCCAATCTTAACGTCTTTCAGAGAAAAATCGAGGGATTAATTAACTGACAGAACAGCATTTGGTCATTTTTTTGTCATTGATTATGGTTATACTTGTTGATTGCTGATTTCTACTTAATTTATTATTCCTCATTTTTCTCCTTAGGAATTTACTTATGGAGGGACGTCCCCCTCACTGAAAATTTTAGGGAGAGACGTGTCCTGCCCCGTTCCCCCGCTTTCCGCCGCCTATACATAACATACCAGAAAATTGGAGAAAAACACATCCCAGATAGCCAGAAAAGACACTTCTAAGGCCTTGTAATTCGCATGATTTTCCATTTTAATTCTCTTGCAGTGGTGTAGCTAGGATTTTTTGTTTGGGAGGGGGCAGGGCTCCCGTTTACTATCTAAGCGCAGCGCCACCATAAGTTTGCGCGAAGCCGTACCAAGAAAATCTGAGATTTTAATACATCCCAGATCGCTGGAAGTAGCACTTGCCAGGCTTGATAGCAGCCATCAAGAAGTGCAATTTTTGTGATTAAAATGTAACGTTTCACTTTATTTTATAACACATCTCTGTGAGGACGGATTAGCTCAGCTGGTGGGACTTTTGGTCCAAGGGTTGCAAGTTTCAATCCCGTTTTACTCAGTGGCGTACCTAGGGTTTCTCTCACGGTGGGGGGGGGAGACGCAGTATGTTGTGTGATCGCCGGTCTGGGGGAGGGGTGTAAGGGGAGGGGGTGTCCCCCCTCCTCATTGAAAATTTTTGAAAAATTAGGTGTCCTTACATGCCATCTGGTGCTACATATGCTACCTTTTGAAGTAAAATTTGTGTTAAAAAATTTACGTATTTTTAGGAACTAAAAAAAAAAATCGGCATCTGTGAGGGGGGATGGCCCAATCTCCCCCCCTTGGACGCCACTGCGTTTACTCTCTAAGCGGAGCACCACCATAGGTTGGCGCGGAGCGTTCCAAGAAAATTTGAGGTTTTAATACATCCCAGATGGCGGGAAATGGCACTTGCCAGGCTTGATAGCAGCCCATCCCAACTGATGCTCACTGTCTCGTAGGGTGTTTTTCGATTAGCTGATGGTATTGTATCGTATTGATTGAATCCAATCAGGGAGTTGTTATTTAACATAACAACTGCTTTGAGGTTGCTAATTGCAGCGTCATTCTCTATCACTCCACTCTCTGTCCTTCTCTCTCTCTTCTCCTTTCCGTTTTTTCTCTTTTTTTCCCTTTCATTCTTTTTTTGCATTTTCAAAAAGGGGGGGCCGGGGCCGGGTCGCCCCCCCCCCAGATCCGCCCATGAGATCAAGTGCAACAGACATCATAAATACTTGTTTTCAATGATAACATATTCATTGGAAAGGTTACGTTAAAACACATATATTCCGCCATATTTCTTGAGCTTACTA
Source organism: Holothuria leucospilota (assembly GCA_029531755.1). NCBI lineage: Eukaryota > Metazoa > Echinodermata > Holothuroidea > Aspidochirotida > Holothuriidae > Holothuria > Holothuria leucospilota. Next base: position 46,475 of record JAIZAY010000339.1, on the reverse strand, counting down.
TCAAACAAAACTTTCCAAAAAGCAAAGCCATCCTGAAAATAATTTTTCCCTCATTTACACTTTAAGCTATAAGCAAAAGAGCATAATTCGACCATTCCTAAACCACTTTCACATTTTGCACATATTAGAACAGAACATTTCCCCTAATTGTCTGGTTTGTGTGACCAAATAAATTTATATAACATACTCTCTAGTTCATGAAAAAAGGAAGAAACGGGATCACAGATTGTATAAAATAAGTGAACATAGACATTATGCTCATGTGAAGTTTGGCCATGCGCTTTTTATACATTCTATACACCGTGACCAGTAACGTAATTTTCATCTTTCAAAGTCTTTTATGTGTTGAATGGTTTTTAGAATGAACGTGTATGTGGATAATATGGCATAGCCTTCACCGCAAAAAAGAAATCAATCCCAAGTTTTGATCGATGCTATAATCAGTACACTAAAGTAATTGTAAAAAGTTAGGCTGCATCCAATCCAGCTGATGTTCACAACTGTTAGGTACAAATGTCGATTGAATTTTCATTCTCAAATATCTCAAAAATGCATGGAGGCGTAATTTATTTCTAATGTTCATGAAAATTAATCTTTTTTATACTCTTTCTTCTCTGAGAGACTGACAGAAAAGAGATTACCGACTTAGAGAATACAAACATTAACACAAGCCAAACATTCCTGTAGAACTCATAATCAGACTAAAAGGATACATTTCTGGTAGAAAGAGGTCAAACATCGAACACATTTCTGACAAATGTATAGTCACAAAGAACAAATATTTTTCAAACATATTTCGAGCTGAGCTCAACACAACAAACACAGTTTTCCATAAAATATCAAAAAGTGAATCAGTGTCCCACTTACATGTGCAAGTATAGTGTGTAGGTGATAATGAAGCATTTTTCTTGAATTTTTCGTTCACTTTTGTGTATTATTCAGAAATAATTATTACTACAAGGTAAAATACCAAACAAATACATTCAAATCCATCCCATTTTTCCACTTTGTGATAAACTGTCACAACTTCGTCCCCCCGAAAAAGACTAAACATTCGTACTGAGTGCTAGTTGCCTGGCAAAATTATTCATTGCAATCTTTTGATATCGGGAAACAACATTGCTGTAAAAAATACAAAGTTGCACTTAATTAACACTTGAACATGTTAATAGCGATTCTTTGTACAGTGAAGGTAGAGGATGTGCTGTTTTATTACCGTAACACATTGACGCCTCATATGTAAGGTGAATAACATGTTGAGGTGTTATTGTTGTTAACACATGAATATGTTAATCCCATGCTTTAACACTACTATACGTGACCTTAAAAACACATGCACCTCAACGTGTTAATCGTCTGTCTTTAAGGCGTTAATGGGTAAATGATTAACACACCATATAACAGGACAGATTTATACAGAGAATTTCCAGAAATTTTGTCACTATTCTACATTTCCCGAAATTGACCAATTTTCCCGAATTCCCGTAATTACCTTGAAAGGAATGGGATTGCAACTGATAGCATAATTTACATTTACATACCTGTTTGAACTTCCATTATCGATGGTGCGTAGCCTATGGACATTTTCACGGTTCTTTTGTTTTTCCATGACGAGTGTATGATAACATTAACGAGGATTTCCGTTGATTAAAAAACTCCACATCTGATGAACCCAAATAGCAGATGGATTGTAAGAAAAAGTTTAGTGTTCTACATAAAGCGTGGTCCGAAACAGGGTTGAGACCTTCGATATCACTCTATTGACATTTTATCGGAAAACTTGAAACTGTGTGCTCTAAATTGCTATTAGTTTTTAACAATTATAATTACATAGTTTGAAAATTATAAGATAATACAACATTATGTAGAAACAAGTAGGCTAAATGATCTATTTAGTGAAAGTAAAAAATAAGCTTTGGAAAATTTTAGGGGGGCGCGCGCGCGGGGTGCGCCCCCGCCTAAATCCGCCACTGGTTAACATATCTATGAAGTCTCCGAAACAAGTTTTTACAGTTATTGATGAGTCTATCAAACATGTATTCTAAAATGTGGTTTATTCTGTTGTTGTATCAGAATTCACCTCTCTGCTGATGTTTTAAATGCAAATTCAGAATGAAACATATTACTAAAAATGTGGAAAGATCAATATTAAACTTATTGTTGTTTCCGAGGCTTCATTGTGTTTCGGAGGCTTCAAGTGTTAACGGAAAGTCGGTATCACCCCATTTTTCAGAACGATGGGGCAAATCTCAACTATTTATGAATGAGTGAACAGAGAGCTTCACTGCTACATTTCTATAAGTAAAGTAGAATAGTTTTGTTATTCCTGTTAATACATGATGGCCAAACAGTTTGTTTCGGAGGCTTCAAAACTGTTAACGGAAAACTCACTCTTTTGAGTTTGGCTGTCACAAAATTCATGACAGTCCCAGGATCTGGTAAAGTTACACTCCAACTGAGAGAACTGTTATAAAATGTTACATAAAGAATGATTGGAGAGCTGAAAAGTAGTAAAGTATCATTGTCACTATAATGAAATGTTTGTTAACAAATGTTAACGGAAAATGAAGGCTCCGAAACGACACATATTAACATCCCATTCTCAAAATTGAAATGAGAGTCACAACTTATACTAATTCTGTAGTTTCCACAGGGCATGTTCTTACAAAGAAAGCATAACACAAATAATCCATGAAGTGATTATAATAGGAACATGACTTTGAAAAAATGAGCAAAGCACTTCACAATCATTACCCCTGGTCATTGGTAACTTGTCAAACCCACACTATATAGTGCACATCCCTTGCTGTTCGTACCCGGCACACTGAACAGTAATGCCACTTCATCGTGTCCCCTGGGGGACTTCCCATAGGAGCAGCCACAAACAGCGCATCACTATACAAGTTACCTCACAGGTACCCATTTAACCCCTGGGTGGAGAGAAGCAATCGAGATAAAGCATCTTGCTCAAGGACACAACATAATGACCCAGGTGGGAATTGAACCGGCAATCCTTAGATCACAAGTCCAACGCCTTTACCAATAGGCCACCACGCTCTCGTAAGTAACTTACGCTCCCATAAGTAACTTCTCAAGAATTGCATGCTACCCAAGGTAGCTCCCACCCATGTGAGTTATGTGGTGGAAAATATTGTGATTCTGTAACTTCCTGAGCTCACAACTGATCAATATGTCCCAAAATGCAAAGTTACACCCTTTACTGTGAAAATGACCGTATTATAAACTGCAGGTCAAATAAAATTTAAGAGAGAAGTTTCCAGGCAGCCTGCATTTTTGTTGGGCTAATTGATAATGTTACCAGACCTGATCTCATAGCAATTACTTATTCTTTTGGTGAATTATCAATGAAGAGAGAGACCTTGATACTGTTTTGACTAGTGATTGCCTCTTGGAAGGCATGTAATTTGCAAGATGATTTTTAAAAACATTTGAAATAGCCAAGTATAGGTATAGTTCATTGCAAGCGTCTGTACAGAAAAGTGCATTTGCAAGAAGGAAACATGAAAACAAGCTTGGGCTCTATTTTGGGGGTACTTAAAATTAACACTTTTTGAATGATTTCACAATATCCTGTCAGATATGAAATAATATGATTAAATATATTAATTGAAAATTAGCAAAGAAAAGTATAACAAATTGAAATGTGTAGCAAGATCCTAGGGGCTCCACGGACAAGAGACTAGGGAGGGGTCCCAAGCCCACTTTTCGAAGAACCCTCCAATCTCCATGGGGAGGTACAGGTTATGAGATGGGATCTTCCCCCTACCATCTCTGAGTTGATTGGGGCGCCCTCTACCCCCAGGGTCCCTGGACATTGTCCACCCAGTCCACCCGCTTGCTACGTACGCTAATGCCGTGTTGTTACCACAATGCTCAACAAACTCGACCTAAAAGATGTGTTTGGTACAGGATACCACACATTGTGCTTCATCAGTGTACTTTAAAGTTTGGCAACTTAAGTGGGATGCCTTGGAATTGGAACAAAAATATGTTTCAGAAGAGATTAAATACATAGGTTTTAGTGTATTATAAACTACAGGTCAAATTAAATTTCAGAGAGAAGTTTCCAGGCAGCCTGCATTTTTGTTGGGCTAATTAATTACGGTACCAGACCTGATCTGTACATATGAACAATTTTGTTTCATAGCAATTACTTATTCTTTTGGTGAAGAGAGACCTTGATACTGTTTTGACTAGTAATTGCCTCTTGGAAGGCATGTAATTTGCAAGATGATTTTAAAAACATTTGAAATAGCCTAGTATAGGTAAAGTTCATTACTAGATTCTGTACAGAAAAGTGCAATTTGCAAGAAGGAAACATGAAAACAAGCTTGAGCTCTATTTTGGGGGCACTTAAAATTAACATTCTGTGAATGATTTCACAATATCCTGTCAGATATGAAATAATATGGTGAATATACTAATTGAAAAATTAGCAAAGAAAATTATAACAAATTGAAATCCGTAGCAAGATCCTAGGGGCTCCACGGACAAAAGACTAGGGGGGGGTCCGAAGCCCACTTTGCAAAGAACCGTCTAATCTCCATGGGGAGGTACAGGTTATGAGATGAGACCTTCCACCTACCATCTCTGAGTTGATTGGGGTGCCCTCTACCCTCAGGGTCCGCTTCCTACGTACGCTACCGCTGTGTTGTTACCGCAATGCTCAACCTACTCAACCTAAAAGTTGTGTTTATTACAGGATACCACACATTGTGCTGCATCAGTGTACTTTGAAGTTTGGCAATTTAAGTGGGATATGCCTTGGAATTGGAACAAAAATATGTTTCAGAAGAGAGTAAATACATAGTTTTTAGTGTATTGTAAACTACAGGTCAAATTAAATTTAAGAGAGAAGTTTCCAGGCAGCCTGCATTTTTGTTGGGCTAATTAATTATGTTCCCAGACCTGATCTGTACGTATGAAAAATTTTGTTTCATAGCAGTTTTTTATTCTTTTGGTGAATTATCAATGAAGAGAGTATTTGATACTGTTTTGACTAGTAATTGCCTCTTGGAAGGCATGTAATTTGCAAGATGATTTTAAAAACATTTGAAATAGCCAAGTATAGGTATAGTTCATTACTAGATTCTGTACAGAAAAGTGAAATTTGCAAGAAGGAAACATGAAAACAAGCTTGGGCTCTATTTTGGGGGCACTTAAAATTAACATTTTGTGAATGATTTCACAATATCCTGTCAGATATGAAATAATATGATGAATATACTTATTGAAAAATTAGCAAAGAAAATTATAACAAATTGAAATGTGTAGCAAGATCCTAGGGGCTCCACGGACAAGAGACTAGGGAGGGGTCCCAAGCCCACTTTGCAAAGAACCGTCTAATCTCCATGGGGAGGTACAGGTTATGAGATGAGACCTTCCACCTACCATCTCTGAGTTGATTGGGACGCCCTCTACCCTCAGGGTCCCTGGACATTGTCCACCCAGTCCACCCGCTTGCTACGTACGCTACCGCTGTGTTGTTACCGCAATGCTCAACCTACTCAACCTAAAAGTTGTGTTTATTACAGGATACCACACATTGTGCTTCATCAGTGTACTTTTAAGTTTGGCAATTTAAGTGGGATGCCTTGCAATTGGAACAAAAATATGTTTCAGAAGAGAATAAATACCTAGTTTTTAGTGTATTGTAAACTACAGGTCAAATTAAATTTAAGAGAGAAGTTTCCAGGCAGCCTGCATTTTTGTTGGGCTAATTAATTACGTTCCCAGACCTGATCTGTATGTATGAAAAATTTTGTTTCATAGCAATTACTTATTCTTTTGGTGAATTATCAGTGAAGAGAGACCTTGATACTGTTTTGACTAGTAATTGCCTCTTGGAAGGCATGTAATTTGCAAGATGATTTTAAAAACATTTGAAATAGCCAAGTATAGGTATAGTTCATTACTAGATTCTGTACAGAAAAGTGCAATTTGCAAGAAGGAAACATGAAAACAAGCTTGGGCTCTATTTTGGGGGCACTTAAAATTAACATTTTGTGAATGATTTCACAATATCCTGTCAGATATGAAATAATATGATGAATATACTAATTGAAAAATTAGCAAAGAAAATTATAACAAATTGAAATGCGTAGCAAGATCCTAGGGGCTCCACGGACAAGAGACTAGGGAGGGGTCCCAAGCCCACCTTGCAAAGAACCGTCTAATCTCCATGGGGAGGTACAGGTTATGAGATGAGACCTTCCACCTACCATCTCTGAGTTGATTGGGGCGCCCTCTACCCTCAGGGTCCCTGGACATTGTCCACCCAGTCCACCCGCTTGCTACGTACGCTACCGCTGTGTTGTTACCGCAATGCTCAACCTACTCAACCTAAAAGTTGTGTTTATTACAGGATACCACACATTGTGCTTCATCAGTGTACTTTTAAGTTTGGCAATTTAAGTGGGATGCCTTGCAATTGGAACAAAAATATGTTTCAGAAGAGAGTAAATACCTAGTTTTTAGTGTATTGTAAACTACAGGTCAAATTAAATTTAAGAGAGAAGTTTCCAGGCAGCCTGCATTTTTGTTGGGCTAATTAATTACGTTCCCAGACCTGATCTGTACGTATGAAAAATTTTGTTTCATAGCAATTACTTATTCTTTTGGTGAATTATCAATGAAGAGAGACCTTGATACTGTTTTGACTAGTAATTGCCTCTTGGAAGGCATGTAATTTGCAAGATGATTTTAAAACATTTGAAATAGCCAAGTATAGGTATAGTTCATTACTAGATTCTGTACAGAAAAGTGCAATTTGCAAGAAGGAAACATGAAAACAAGCTTGGGCTCTATTTTGGGGGCACTTAAAATTAACATTTTGTGAATGATTTCACAATATCCTGTCAGATATGAAATAATATGATGAATATACTAATTGAAAAATTAGCAAAGAAAATTATAACAAATTGAAATGTGTAGCAAGATCCTAGGGGCTCCACGGACAAGAGACTAGGGAGGGGTCCCAAGCCCACTTTGCAAAGAACCAACTAATCTCTATGGGGATGTACAGGTTATGAGATGAGACCTTCCACCTACCATCTCTGAGTTGATTGGGGCGCCCTCTACCCTCAGGGTCCCTGGACATTGTCCACCCAGTCCACCCGCTTGCTACGTACGCTACCGCCGTGTTGTTACCGCAATGCTCAACCTACTCAACCTAAAAGTTGTGTTTATTACAGGATACCACACATTGTGCTGCATCAGTGTACTTTTAAGTTTGGCAATTTAAGTGGGATGCCTTGCAATTGGAACAAAAATATGTTTCAGAAGAGAGTAAATACCTAGTTTTTAGTGTATTGTAAACTACAGGTCAAATTAAATTTAAGAGAGAAGTTTCCAGGCAGCCTGCATTTTTGTTGGGCTAATTAATTACATTACCAGACCTGATCTGTACATATGAAGAATTTTGTTTCATAGCAATTTCTTATTCTTTTGGTGAATTATCAATGAAGAGAGACCTTGATACTGTTTTGACTAGTAATTGCCTCTTGGAAGGCATGTAATTTGCAAGATGATTTTAAAAACATTTGAAATAGCCAAGTATAGGTATAGTTCATTACTAGATTCTGTACAGAAAAGTGCAATTTGCAAGAAGGAAACATGAAAACAAGCTTGGGCTCTATTTTGGGGGCACTTAAAATTAACATTTTGTGAATGATTTCACAATATCCTGTCAGATATGAAATAATATGATGAATATACTTATTGAAAAATTAGCAAAGAAAATTATAACAAATTGAAATGTGTAGCAAGATCCTAGGGGCTCCACGGACAAGAGACTAGGGAGGGGTCCCAAGCCCACTTTGCAAAGAACCGTCTAATCTCCATGGGGAGGTACAGGTTATGAGATGAGACCTTCCACCTACCATCTCTGAGATGATTGGGGCGCGTTCTACCCTCAGGGTCCCTGGACATTGTCCACCCAGTCCACCCGCTTGCTACGTACGCTACCGCTGTGTTGTTGCCACAATGCCAAACCTACTCAACCTAAAAGTTGTGTTTATTACAGGATACCACACATTGTGCTTCATCAGTGTACTTCTACGTTTGGCAATTTAAGTAGGATGCCTTGCAATTGGAACAAAAATATGTTTCAGAAGAGAGTAAATACCTAGTTTTTAGTGTATTGTAAACTACAGGTCAAATTAAATTTAAGAGAGAAGTTTCCAGGCAGCCTGCATTTTTGTTGGGCTAATTAATTACGTTCCCAGACCTGATCTGTAGGTATGAAAAATTTTGTTTCATAGCAATTACTTATTCTTTTGGTGAATTATCAGTGAAGAGACACCTTGATACTGTTTTGACTAGTAATTGCCTCTTGGAAGGCATGTAATTTGCAAGATGATTTTAAAAACATTTGAAATAGCCAAGTACAGGTATAGTTCATTACAAGCTTCTGTACAGAAAGTGCATTTGCAAGAAGGAAACATGAAAACAAGCTTGGGCTCTATTTTGGGGGCACTTAAAATTAACATTTTGTGAATGATTTCACAATATCCTGTCAGATATGAAATAATATGATGAATATACTAATTGAAAAATTAGCAAAGAAAATTATAACAAATTGAAATGCGTAGCAAGATCCTAGGGGCTCCACGGACAAGAGACTAGGGAGGGGTCCCAAGCCCACTTTGCAAAGAACTGTCTAATCTCCATGGGGAGGTACAGGTTATGAGATGAGACCTTCCACCTACCATCTCTGAGTTGATTGGGGCGCCCTCTACCCTCAGGGTCCGCTTGCTACGTACGCTACCGCTGTGTTGTTACCGCAATGCTCAACCTACTCAACCTAAAAGTTGTGTTTATTACAGGATACCACACATTGTGCTGCATCAGTGTACTTTTAAGTTTGGCAATTTAAGTGGGATGCCTTATAATTGGAAAAAAAATGTTTCAGAAGAGAGTAAATACATAGTTTTTAGTGTATTGTAAACTACAGGTCAAATTAAATTTAAGAGAGAAGTTTCCAGGCAGCCTGCATTTTTGTTGGGCTAATTAATTACGTTCCCAGACCTGATCTGTACGTATGAAAAATTTTGTTTCATAGCAATTACTTATTCTTTTGGTGAATTATCAATGAAGAGAGACCTTGATACTGTTTTGACTAGTAATTGCCTCTTGGAAGGCATGTAATTTGCAAGATGATTTTAAAAACATTTGAAATAGCCAAGTACAGGTATAGTTCATTACAAGCTTCTGTACAGAAAGTGCAATTTGCAAGAAGGAAACATGAAAACAAGCTTGGGCTCTATTTTGGGGGCACTTAAAATTAACATTTTGTGAATGATTTCACAATATCCTGTCAGATATGAAATAATATGATGAAAATACTAATTGAAAAATTAGCAAAGAAAATTATAACAAATTGAAATGCGTAGCAAGATCCTAGGGGCTCCACGGACAAGAGACTAGGGAGGGGTCCCAAGCACACCTTGCAAAGAACCGTCTAATCTCCATGGGGAGGTACAGGTTATGAGATGAGACCTTCCACCTACCATCTCTGAGTTGATTGGGGCGCCCTCTACCCTCACAGTCCCTGGACATTGTCCACCCAGTCCACCCGCTTGCTACGTACGCTACCGCTGTGTTGTTGCCACAATGCTCAACCTACTCAACCTAAAAGTTGTGTTTATTACAGGATACCACACATTGTGCTTCATCAGTGTACTTTTACGTTTGGCAATTTAAGTGGGATGCCTTGCAATTGGAACAAAAATATGTTTCAGAAGAGATTAAATACATAGTTTTTAGTGTATTGTAAACTACAGGTCAAATTAAATTTGAGAGAGAAGTTTCCAGGCAGCCTGCATTTTTGTTGGGCTAATTAATTACGTTACCTGAGACCTGATCTGTACATATGAAAAATTTTGTTTCATACCAGTTTCTTATTCTTTTGGTGAATTATCAATGAAGAGAGTATTTGATACTGTTTTGTACCGTGGCACTGAAGGGACATGCGTCTTCTCTCTCTTCAAACAAGAAAAGTTTGAGAACACGACGAAATTTACTTAATTGTCGTATTCTTTGTAAGAGAACACAACAAAAATTGTTCAACTGCCGTGTTTTTTGTGTCGAGTAACGAGAGAACACGATGAAATTTACCTGATTGTCATATTTTTTGTGAGAGAACACAACAAAAGTTGCTCAATTGTCGCATTTTTGGTGTCTAGTAACGAAAGAACACGACGAAATTTACTTGATTGTCATATTCTTTGTGAGAGAACACAACAAAAGTTGCTGAATTGTCGCATTTTTTGTGTCGAGTAACGAGAGAACACGACGAAATTTGCTTGATTGTCGTATTCTTTGTGAGAGAACACAACAAAAATTGCTCAATTGTTGTGTCTTTGGCGTCCAGTAACGAGAGAACACGATGAAATTTACTTGATTGTCTTATTCTTTGTGAGAGAACACAACAAAAGTTGCTAAATTGTCGTGCTGTTTGTGTCGAGTAACGAGAGAACACGACGGAATTTGCTTACTTTGTCGTGTTCTTTGTGTCAGCTGATTAGAAAATATGACAAAAGTTGGCCCGCTATTGTCGTGTTCTTTGTGTCAAGTAACGAAAGAATACGACGAAATTTGCTTTAACTGTCATGTTCTTTGTGTCGACCAATGAGAAATCGCGACTGAATTCGTTAACATGTCGCAACTCTGACTGTTAGTTGGTGACAGTGCAAGACGGAATTTGCTTGTTGCATCAAGTAATGTTAGAAAATGACGGATTTTACTTAATTGTCCTACTCTAAGTGTCGGCCAATAACAGGATATGACGAAAGTGTTTAATTGTAGTATTATATTATTCCATTAATATGGGAACACTGCAGAATTTGCTTACTTGTATATTTTGCAGTGGCGAAGCCACAGGGGGGGCAGTTACTTACCCCAAACTTCCGTCAGGCCCCCCAAAAATTTCAAGGTTATGTGGTAAATGTCTAAATATTACTGACGGATTAGGCCTGTCATTTAAATTTCTGTCTTTCTAAATTCTCACGCATTTCAAGTTGTCAAATTTTCCTATCTAAACAGGTTAGTAAAATTCTTAGGCTATAACAGGTTTCTGTTTCCAAAATTTATCAGGTTTATGCGTCGACCTCAGAAGTATTTTTCACAACTAGAAATAGATTTCTCTGTTCTCTGTTTAGTATAGGCTGAGACATTATGCAGGGCTGACAATTCTAGACGAAAAGACTAGGTAACAAAAACTAGTTACGAGATAGTTACGGCTGCTTGTAAGCGGAATATCTTTACTCAGGGGCGTAAATACGGGTGGGGGGTGGAGGTGTGAAACTCCCTCCTGTGAAAATCAAAAGTCGATCTCTGAGCGCCAAAAAGTCGGTCTCAAATCCAGTTCAGTATGCTTTTGTAACAGTAGACCAGACATGAACAACATTTGAAGACACTGGCGTAGGAAGCTGTTCAAGAGTGGGGGTGGCTGAACCTTGTTTCGGATCGCCGTCCTGGGGGAGGGGTCTAAGGGTGTCCCCCCCCCCTTCCCCTTTGGAAAATTTTTGGATATTTGAGGGACCTTAGATGCAATTTGGTGCATCTTTTTGGACAAATTTTAAGGTAAATTACTACAATTTTTTGACATTTTTGTCAATTGCTTTTGAAAATTTTTGGATATTTCAGGGACCTAGATGCAATTTGGTGCACAAATTTTAAGGTACATTACTGCAAATTATTGTCATTTTTACAGAAAATTTCTGACAATTTTTTGGAAAGTTTTTGGATATTTCAAGGACCTTAGATGCAATTTGGTGCATCATATCGGGCAAATTTTAAAGACAAATATTCGTCATCCCAATGTATATGGTGTGGTGTTACGTGGTGTTATTAAAATTCTCAGTTGGTGACTGCTCTAGGCTTGACATCAAAGTTTGAAAACTCAAAAGATGCAGAGTAGCTTACATTCCACACAATGCAGAGAGAGAGTGTGTGTGTTTAGATTACACATTATGGCCTTTTGTGCTCATCAGGCTGCCAGGACATGACCTTAAGCAATAAAATAGGTTTGTGTCTCCACAAATTAAGAGGAGCTTTACTTAGTTATGGGAGGAGCTACACGTTGCATCGATGGGAGAATTGGAACTGTTTGGGATGATGAGAATTACCCTTCAATGTAAATTATTGCAATTTTTTGGACATTTTTTTATAGAAAATTTTTAACAATTTCTTTGGAAAATTTTTTGATATTTGAGGGACCTTAGATGCAATTTGGTGCATCATTTTGGACAAATTTTAAGGTAAATTACTGCAAATGTTTGATATTTTTACAGAAGAGACAAATAAGGGGTTTTCGTCCTTGGAAAGTGGCGGGCTGAAGCATACTTCCGCCCCCACAATTTTCTCTGGGGGCTGTCACCCCAAGCCCCCCAATTCCTACGCCCTTGTCTGAAGTGCCAAAAAAAAAAAAAAAACAGAAAAAAGATGTTCTTCAAAAATTCAGACATGAAAACAACATCTGAAGTGCAAAAAAGCAAAAAGAAGAAAAAAAAAAACGGTCTTAAAATTCGGATCGCACAGCCATGTCAATGGGAGTCTGTCTCCAAGAAATGTAGTTGGTCCCAAAATAGTTCACCCCCTGAGAATTCATGTATATACGCCCCTGGTTACATTGGGTCCCGTTACATAACTCAGCTAGTCCTGACGTTACAAAGTGCACACACAACACATAGTCTAGGCCTACATAACCTTCAGGCGTTGAAAGTAACGTTAGGACTGTATGTAAAATCTAGTAACGGCATAAGGCCTAGCCTAGCGCTTGGCTATACGTATACGAGGACCTCACCTGTTTACACATGTCCCGCAGGTCTTTCCCTGCTCTCCCGATCGGCAAACTTCCGATGCGGTTGTCCGTCTAGGGAAACTAATATTTCGGTTCCCGGACAACTCCCACCAGGATAATTCCCAACCGGACAATTCCCCCGGACAATTCCCACCCGGACAATTCCCACCAGGACAATTGCCAACCCGGACAATTGCCAACCCGGACAATGGCCAATCCGGACAACTCCCACCCGGACAATTTCCACCCGGACAACTTGGCAACACGAACAATTACCACTCGGACAATTGCCAACCCGGACAACCGATATGTTATACAGGAAAAACGATACATTATTGGGGGTAGTTGGTGTGGAAAGTGAACAGCGAGAGGTGTAGTGAGCTTTCAGAATTAGTTATTAGTGAAGCTGTCCTATTTCCACCAAAGGTTTCCTATGCACAGCGGTATAGCATTAGTATGAGACATCAATTTATATGAAGCTCATGCGAAGCACGCCGAAAAATTTATCGAGAGTTGTGATTCCCTGCACATGGGTAGGGTTTGGGATTTTGTTTGCAAGGACCATGGTGCATTTAATGACTTACATGATTACTTTCAGTAACCGTTATTTCAAATCTTCAAGTCACAATAGTGTGGCGTGTTGTAGACGCACATGCTTTGAAAGAAAATTTACCATACCAGACAAAGTTTTCAATTGTATTGATCAGTTTCCGAAGAGGATGCGCGTGAAGCGCGCCGGGAAAAATCTTCTTAGCATTTTTATGGTGTTTGATATTGATGTTTTCTTTTCATTTAACATTACAAAATTTGATCATGATAGGCTATTGAAAAATTCTTGTATAATTTTGTGATCTCGCTTCCTTTCGCTCATGTTTTTCATTGTTTTTATTATTTATTAAACTCGGGAAAAAGTGGGGGCAAGTGTCCTTCCTTGCCCCGCCTGTAAACATGCTTTCTACCCCTTATCTCGTGAACTCACATAGGCCGCAGTGCCGTAAATTTTATGTTGTCGCCTTGTTCTGAGGCTATGATGTATGCCCTTAATCCCTTTTAAACGTTTTTCGTTATTATATGTGCAGTCTGGTGACATTTTCTGTAACATTGATGTAGTTTTACATTACATTTTTGGTATGTAGATTAAATGTCACTCCCACAACTACGGAAAAGCTAATTTTTGTGTCGACCACAACAGTGTCAACAGGGACGCCCCTTAGGATTGATGAGTGATGGATGTTGGACCTTTTCCCGACAAAAATGGTTTCATTCCCGACAAAATATAAGAACGGTTAAGTCATAACCCTCGTTTTAAGGAAATTTGCAAAAAGTACAAGATGTAAACTTTTAGTATAACGGGAGGAAGATAAGCAAACAACGCAGTTAAACGCAGTTTAAACATTTGGCAATGTCAATTTGACCCTGGCGTACTTGTTTTCATTTATCTGCTACAACAGGATGGAAGATTTGGTCATGGAAGTATTAGCCCTAAGGTGGTACTTCCATGGTGGGAGCATAAGATCTTCTTAGGCATAGGGCTCAGTTGCCCACCGTATGGCCCATTTCAGTAATCCCCTCTGTGGGAGTCCAGGGGGAGAAGCCCCTGGAAACTCAGAAGCATTTACACGATTTCACGCACTGAAATGAAGTGTTTTACTGTCTACAAACGGCTTTGAGTACGCACTACACCAGGGCCGTAGCCTGCGGGTGGGGGGCAACCCTGAGATTTTCATATTGTGAATGAAAGTTGAGAAGAAATACTAAAATGAAGAAAATATTACTGTCCAAATAGTAAATTCAATGCCCTCAAAACTTAGGAAACGGCTTATAAGTGGTCCGTTTCCCTCAATTCTCCCGGAGATGTGTTTTATGCGGGTTTCTCGTCGTGACGTATGAACAATCTTCCTCCTACAAGAAACATCGCTTGGATACACCAGCATATACGATGGCTAAATATTAAAGTCTGTGATTACCTATGATTACTATAGCTAAACTCACTGAGCTGGTAAAACAAATTTTTAGTTTTAAGGGCATATTTAAGTAGTCACGGCAAACTTACTTTGAAACAAAAGCTAAATCTCACAAATGTTCCCTTATTTCACTTCAAGTACGTTCGTGATATGTTAGAACATATCCTAAATATTTCATATTCAAGGTAAACCAAGGAGTTACCCTACACCTGAATTTCACAACTCAGTGAGAAAAATGTTGTAACAGAATCCTCAAAAGCCATTCATAAAATAGGATACCTGGGTACACTCATTCAAATTTGGGTGACTGCATTTTCCCTTTAAATTAAATCTAGCTTTGAAATTTCGATTTGTTTGCAAGCAAGAACTCTTAAAGAAGAATGTTTAGATGCACCTTTAAGGTCTAAAATGTGTTATCCTCCCATCTGGGAGACTTTTCTACCAAACATTTTCTTGCATCCTACGCTACGGATACGCGCCAACCGAAAGTTCCCCAGTGGCGTACTAAGAGCGCCAGGGCGAAGCCTCAGCCGGGTACCAGGCTTGTGGGGATGTCACGAAACAGCCGAAATAGTCAGTAAATAATTTCAGGTCATGTTATCAATATCAGTCCAAAGCTTTATCAAAGATAACACCATTTTAGATCTAGGAATACTTAGGACAAAAAAATTCCTCAAGAATAGAGGTGTCATCCCTCTCGTGAGGCAACGTTTCTTTAATTACACCCTAGCAAAAAAGAAAAAATCACAAAATAATAAGGATATCGTAGCATATAATCAATTCAACACTTTAAGAAGCTTTACCAAACATAGTACCATTTTGCATCCAAGCCACCTCACAAAGAGCATACAGTGTTATTCTCTACTCTTAGACAGCACCTCTTGACTTACGCCCAGCCAAAAAAATAGGAAGAATATTACTAAACAATTACAATCTGTAAAGATATAACACAGTTCAGGGCTTTGCAAACGATAGCACAATTTTGCCCCTAGCCAGGCCTTACATGTACCCCTCACCTCAGCACCCTCCCCAGGATGGCATCCACGCAGAGGTGAAAAGGGAAGGGTCCACCTGGGTGTCAACTATCTGTAGAAACAACACTTGGTGCACCGCTTAGCTCAGGCTAGTTCCATAAACTGTCCCCCCTGGGGATTTCGCCCAGGCTAAGGACCTGTAAATGGACCATGCATAAAATAGCAGTTTGTCTATATCTTTTCGAAAATAACATATATATGGACCAGCCACTGTAGGATTTCTTCAAGACTGATGTTTAAAGGAGGGTCAATAGAGTTCCACAGTCGGGAGTTTCATAACGTTTTAACCGGAGTTTTGCAATAATTATACTCACTTTGTTCTATGGGTAGTCTTAATAGGTTAACAAGAGTACAAGATGAATGCGCTCGAAGAGTCCCGAAAAATAACACCTTTGCGAACATTTTAGTAATGTTTGCCTTCATTTTACAAAGCAATTAACTATCTACAGATTGCACTGAATACGCACTTTACAGACGTAAAAACTGGAATAAGCCCTGTTGTTTCATAATAGACAGGACTAACTGCCATTCCATTTCTCTACTGATGCATCTTTGAGAGTTGGGAGCTAAAATGGGCAATCACGGAGGTTGCACGAAGTTTTGCAATAATCCAAAGCACGCTCCGTCCTTCTTAATCTTTTAATTGGAAATGTAGCCGATATAAAGGATGAGGGCGAGCGCGCCGAAAAATTGGATTTTAAGGGATTTTACTAACATTTTTAGGCACCTGCGGCCGGATTTCATCTGTGGGTTTACTATACAATATTTTCCAAAACTGATGAAACTGTTACGTTTGCTGCCACGGCATACGTATCCGCATCCGCAAGATCGCATTTGCACAGTGCACACACACACACACACACACACACACCACAGGATATAGGCCCAATACGATTTAAGTAGAAAGCCAACTCACACTGCACTGACCCATCTCCAACCGGACGGCAAAACCAGTCGCGTTCTTGGCAGACGAGTCGGTTAATTGTGTTCCAAATTTTGTTTTCTACCATAGGCTTTCGATCCCGATTGGAATCCGAGAGTCACGCCCACATGCAGACATGACAAATATCAAACTGTTTGGTAGTCCCAGTGGAGTCGAGGGTGGGGATGGGAGTCGCGTCGCAGTTGAGTAAAGTCGTGGTAGTGTGCAGCTGTTATCGACCCAACGACGACCCATTTTGTTATGAAATGACCAACGAAGGATTTGCGAAATCAAACGATGGTTGCAGAAAGTCAATATGCTCGTCTTCATGTGTGATTGATGAAAAGTAGACTGATATCAATCCCGACAGTGTGGTGCGTGATAAACCTACAATCCGACTGCCACCCGACGCAACTGACCACGAATACTTATAACCTACAACCCATCCCGGACGAGCACTCAGATTGAGCTGAATCGTATTCCAAATGGCTTTTATATCACAGTGTCGGGCATGGTGTCAATTTCATGGCAGACAATTATATTCAATTATATACGGTAGCCTACTACTATTTTCCCAACAGTCTGGATTTCGTCAAAGGGGGATGGCTTCCCGAATATTGTAGTAGGAATCACCGACAAAGAACCCTCGACATGTGGTATATTTTCTAGAAATATATAATAATTTCCCGACAAACGGAATAGTTTCCCAACACAGTTAGATCTGGGGGGTGCGTCTCTGGTTAAATGTATCCAAAGCAATGCGTCTCTCTAATTGTATGCCATGAAATTGACACCATCGGGGTGCGTCTCTGGTTAAATGTATCCAAAGCAATGTATTCACCGGACAATAATTCACTTAAGTAAAACGTTTTGCTCATAAATTTCCCGACATATTTGTAGAGCTAACAGATTTTTTCTGACAATGTAAATAAATTGCAAAACAAAGTGGCAATTTCATTTTTTCCGACGGACTGCAAACATTTCCGGCAGACCGAACTTTGAACATGTCTGGGGGTGTAACACCCCTACAACACCTGTCAAGGGCGGCGAGTTGTTCTCAATATTTGGGACATGACCCCATTTTCGGATAAATTAGTGTGTGAAAAATCAAAGTCAATAGGCAATTTCTCAAATATAGAGGAGGACATGTCCCCCATCCCCCCGGATCGCCGACCATGCCTCCGGTAATGACGCCCCTGAGTGTCAACGCAAGAAGCTTATTAGCCCTGATCGTAACTTGCTTCCAGGTTATGAGACACGGCTACAGGGGTTTAGCGTAATACAGGTGTGTGCACTGCCCAGTGCATCACGTAGCTTAGGCATTAACATCCGTTATTTAGATGGGCCGATCCAGTCTTTTGAAGTGGGGTTAGTCATTCGTTATAGGACGAGCCCTTACATAAGAGCCTGTCTGTGGTAGAGGTCAAATTCAGAAAAAAACCTTTTTATGCGATTTTCCAGGTTCTGAGGACTTTCAAATTACAATCAAGGTATAATGATCTTTTTAAGGAGACCAATTTCAATTTAGGGTGTGGAAATTAAGGAGGGCAGCTTCCCTACAGGCTACCATTTTAATAAGCCTAGGATGTACAAGAAAAGAGCAAATGTACAAAAGTATAACGTAACCTTCTACATCGAAGAAACTCAGGTCAAAATACGAAGCAAGTGATTTTGGTATTATGACGTAATTATACGTACTATGATAGAATAAGAATAAATGTCCGTATGGAATAAGCCTATGTTAAATTTGCAGACAGTAGGCCTGTCTGCATTGCCAAGGGTAGGGAACATACAAGAAGTACCATCCATATGGTTCAAAATGTGGTTCGATTTCAAAGGGGGGTTCATTTTCAAAAGCGGACTGGGTTCGTCTGAAACACTAGAACCTAACCCCCCCTTCCCCTGCGCACGAGCTTGAGTTCAGCAAAGCAATCCACTGTTTTAAAGAGTTCTCTAGAGCAATCGCCTATGAGTTAAAGGGCTTATTTATCTTTGGTTGCCATTTTCAAGTTCTATGAAAATGTAGCCTGCATTTCATGTCACACAGTAAAGTGCAATTTTACAGGGTGAATTGTCCTTGCCATTGTTCTGGGCAATTGGGAGCCATTCGGGATGGAAAATCGTAAGGGTGGAAACTCTTCTAGATGTAAATTGCCAGGCCCGTAGCCAGGCCGGGGCACGGGGGGGGGGGGCATGCCCGCCCGTGCGGACCACTGTGCCCCACCATATGGAAAATCGATCGAAAATAAAATTTTAATACCGTGTAAACGATGGCTCTGGTATTACACCAGGCAATTTTTGACTAAAAATGATCCCAAAAGTCGTTAAATAATGACCGTATTTTGCTTTCTGTAACATTTTTGTTATACAATTACAAAAATTTTCGCGCTTTCAATGTTCAGTTACATATGGCGTTAACACTGGTTTCAGATATGTTGGCTTTACATAAAGGTAAAGGCCCCACAATTAGCCTATTGTTCTTTCGTGTAGGCGTGATTACCGGAAAAACACAAAATTGAATCCATGAGAGGTTCTATCCTCTTTCTCTTATGATCAGGAAGATTCTTAATTCAGACTCAACATCATGATTAACATATTTTGTAAGAAACGTAAAGTGTCTCAATGTCCAGGGGTGGTGGAAGGTCGCCCTGCGACCGGTCGCCCGGCGTCTTGGTTTTGCTCTTAAAGACAGACACACATCACCCCACATACATTTTGGTTGAGAGAAAGCAAAATTCTCAATTGGTCAGTGGTGAATGCTCTTTGATTGACATCAAAGTCAAAAGATGCAGAGTAGCTCACATTACACAGCATGAGCAAAGAATGTTGTGATTACATATTATGGCCTTGTATGCCCATCAGGATATGACCTTATGCAGCAAACTAGGTTTTTGTCTGCACAAGGGTGTCTGCTCAAGAAGGGGCTCAATACAGTTTTGGAAGGAGTAACTTAATCGGAAGAACTGGAACTGTCTAGGACGAGAAGGGTAGATTCTTCCATAGAAACCCAAAGTTTCTAATTTTTCTGAATAAGAATCAAATGTTTTTAATTTTTTGTCAACAGAATCCCAAATTTTTCGTCGCGCGCCAAAAATTTCGCTTTCGGCATATCCTTTCTGTAACCCATTGCTTCTAGCGGGACTTCGGGTGGATGGACCCCTTAGAGGAGCTTGGTCCCGTCGTCGGGCTTATCTTTTCACCAGCTTTTGCTGAGTCTGTATGCAGGTTTTACCGTGGTAACAATTTTCCTGCAAAATTTCGGCGCGCTTCGTGCGCAATTCTCACAAGCGAAGTTATATCGCCTATGAACATTATTAACGTAAAAATTCCAGTGTACTATTCTAGCCAAAGGTAGGTGAAGGCTCAAACTTAGATGCTGGGTATCAAGGGGTTTCCATGTAGTAATCTAGTAACTTGAGTAAAATTCGTAACGCGATGACTATATGGTTTGAAGCTAAATTTAATCGTACCAAAATTTATTCCAAAATTTATTTTTTCTGTTCATGCAAAATTTCGTTCAAAGTAGAAACACGATAATGACCGTCTGAATTGTGAACTGTGAAGAGATTGGTGTGCTCTCACATTCAAAGTCCTGCTCAAAGCTCTATGTTAGTGTTCCCATTTTGCTATTTCCTCAGACATTTGGGGAATTTCCCTCTGGGTCCTAGCAAAATCATACTGGACCACACCAAGACTGCCTAATGGTAGCTCCTGTTCCCCTCGCCGTTCGCAAATTACTCAACTCTTCACCTGCGCTTGCAAAGGTGAGGAAGCATCGTCGTGATCATAGTCTTGTTCCCTTCACTTGTGGAGGCTTTCCACGTCTTTGTATTGCCAAAGGAGGCGAAAATGTCCATCACAAGACTGAAATTTTTGCACGCTTCGCGCGTATGTGCACACGTAAAACCGATACCTTTCAGCTGTCTGTGGTAAGCTTGAGATATCATCCCCTGTAGTTCTCGCAAACTGTATTATATCGTGGCTCTACTGTCTACAAACATAATTATCTTCTTCGGTGCCCCCTGTGAGGTGCCGATGCCCCCTATCTAATAATTCCTGGCTACGGGCCTGTAAATTGCCCGGAGGGCATTGTTCGGGTGGGAATTGTCCCGGTTGTAAATTGTCCGGAGTGGGAATTGTCCGGGTTAGCAATTGTCCGGAATGGGAATTGTCCGGGTGGCAATTGTCCGGGTTGGCAATTGTCCGGGTTGGCAATTGTCCGGGCGGAATGGTCCGGTCACGAATATTTCCACATCTTCTTTGACACTTTTTCGTCCTCAGACGAAGACATGATCGACTGGCCAGACTGCTTTTGGCCGGAATTGTAAGAAAGAATAGTATCTAGTATATCGCTGGCGGCGAGTACTCGAGTAGCCGTTCAACTCCAAGTAGGTAATTTAAGTAGGCCGAACTTAGCTTAGTGCACACCCCTGCGCTAGAGCTGCGTATCATATCCATTATTCGAATCATAAAACACGACAATAAGTGGATTTCGTCATGTTTTCTCATATCTGAAACATAAAATACGACAAATAAGAAAATTCCGTCGTATTCTCCTATTTTACATTACAAAGGTTACTACAATTTAAAAAAAATTCGCTGTATTCTCCCATTACGAGACACATACAACAGGATATTTAACCAATTTCGTCTTGTTCTCACAACAATCAATACTTGAGACACGACAATTTAGCCAATTTCGTCATGTTTTCACATTACTTAAAACTTTAAATACTACGATTACCCCAATTTTGTCATGTTCTCACAATGCCCAAAACTAAAAACACGGCAATTAAGCCAATTTCGTCATGTTCTCACAGTTGCCAATACTTAAAACATGACATTTTTGACAATTTCGTTATCTTCTCACATCATTAAAAGCTTAAAACACGACAATTAAACCAATTTTGTCATGTTCTCACAGTCGCCAATGCTTAAAATGGGACATTTTTGATAATTTCGTCATGTTCTGACATTACTAAAAACTTAAAACACGACAATTAAGCCAATTTCGTCATGTTTTCACAGTTGCCAATACCTAAAACAGGACATTTTTGACAATTTCGTCATCCTCTCACATTAGTAAAACTTAAAACACTACGATTAAGCCAATCTCGTCATGTTCTTATAGTGCCTAAAACTCAAAACACAACAATTTAGCCAATTTCGTCATGTTCTCACTGTAACGAAAACTTAAAACAGAACATTGAAGACAATTTCGTCGTCTTCTCACATTAGTAAAACTCAAAACACGACAATTAAGCCAATTTCGTCGCGATGTCAAGTTTAAAGAAAGATATCAACAGGGCTTCTTCGTCGTGTTCACACAGTAATCGGAACTGTGAACACGACAATTAAGCCCATTTCGTCACGTTGTCATGTTTGAAGAGAGAGAACAGGCATGTCCCTTCAGTGCCACGGTAGTTTTGACTAGTAATTGCCTCTTGGAAGGCATGTAATATGCAAGATGCAAGAGAAATGATGCAAGTGAAATTTGCAAGAAGGAAACATGAAAACAAGCTTGGGCTCTATTTTGGGGGCACTTAAAATTAACATTTTGTGAATGATTTCACAACTCTGTCAGATATGAAATAATATGATGAATATACTTATTGAAAAATTAGCAAAGAAAATTATAACAAATTGAAATGTGTAGCAAGATCCTAGGGGCTCCACGGACAAGAGACTAGGGAGGGGTCCCAAGCCCACTTTGCAAAGAACCGTCTAATCTCCATGGGGAGGTACAGGTTATGAGATGAGACCTTCCACCTACCATCTCTGAGTTGATTGGGGCGCCCTCTACCCTCAGGGTCCCTGGACATTGTCCACCCAGTCCACCCGCTTGCTACGTACGCTACCGCCGTGTTGTTACCGCAATGCTCAACCTACTCAACCTAAAAGTTGTGTTTATTACAGGATACCACACATTGTGCTTCATCAGTGTACTTTTAAGTTTGGCAATTTAAGTGGGATGCCTTGCAATTGGAACAAAAATATGTTTCAGAAGAGAGTAAATACCTAGTTTTTAGTGTATTGTAAACTACAGGTCAAATTAAATTTAAGAGAGAAGTTTCCAGGCAGCCTGCATTTTTGTTGGGCTAATTAATTACGTTCCCAGACCTGATCTGTACGTATGAAAACTTTTGTTTCATAGCAATTACTTATTCTTTTGGTGAATTATCAATGAAGAGAGACCTTGATACTGTTTTGACTAGTAATTGCCTCTTGGAAGGCATGTAATTTGCAAGATGATTTTAAAAACATTTGAAATAGCCAAGTACAGGTATAGTTCATTACAAGCTTCTGTACAGAAAATGCATTTGCAAGAAGGAAACATGAAAACAAGCTTGGGCTCTATTTTGGGGGCACTTAAAATTAACATTTTGTGAATGATTTCACAATATCCTGTCAGATATGAAATAATATGATGAATATACTAATTGAAAAATTAGCAAAGAAAATTATAACAAATTGAAATGCGTAGCAAGATCCTAGGGGCTCCACGGACAAGAGACTAGGGAGGGGTCCCAAGCCCACTTTACAAAGAACCAACTAATCTCTATGGGGATGTACAGGTTATGAGATGAGACCTTCCCCCTACCATCTCTGAGTTGATTGGGGCGCCCTCTACCCTCAGGGTCCCTGGACATTGTCCACCCAGTCCACCCGCTTGCTACGTACGCTACCGCCGTGTTGTTACCGCAATGCTCAACCTACTCAACCTAAAAGTTGTGTTTATTACAGGATACCACACATTGTGCTGCATCAGTGTACTTTTAAGTTTGGCAATTTAAGTGGGATGCCTTGCAATTGGAACAAAAATATGTTTCAGAAGAGATTAAATACCTAGTTTTTAGTGTATTGTAAACTACAGGTCAAATTAAATTTAAGAGAGAAGTTTCCAGGCAGCCTGCATTTTTGTTGGGCTAATTAATTACGTTCCCAGACCTGATCTGTACGTATGAAAAATTTTGTTTCATAGCAATTACTTATTCTTTTGGTGAATTATCAATGAAGAGAGACCTTGATACTGTTTTGACTAGTAATTGCCTCTTGGAAGGCATGTAATTTGCAAGATGATTTTAAAAACATTTGAAATAGCCAAGTATAGGTATAGTTCATTACTAGATTCTGTACAGAAAAGTGCAATTTGCAAGAAGGAAACATGAAAACAAGCTTGGGCTCTATTTTGGGGGCACTTAAAATTAACATTTTGTGAATGATTTCACAATATCCTGTCAGATATGAAATAATATGATGAATATACTTATTGAAAAATTAGCAAAGAAAATTATAACAAATTGAAATGCGTAGCAAGATCCTAGGGGCTCCACGGACAAGAGACTAGGGAGGGGTCCCAAGCCCACTTTGCAAAGAACCGTCTAATCTCCATGGGGAGGTACAGGTTATGAGATGAGACCTTCCACCTACCATCTCTGAGTTGATTGGGGCGCCCTCTACCCTCAGGGTCCCTGGACATTGTCCACCCAGTCCACCCGCTTGCTACGTACGCTACCGCCGTGTTGTTACCGCAATGCTCAACCTACTCAACCTAAAAGTTGTGTTTATTACAGGATACCACACATTGTGCTGCATCAGTGTACTTTTAAGTTTGGCAATTTAAGTGGGATGCCTTGCAATTGGAACAAAAATATGTTTCAGAAGAGATTAAATACCTAGTTTTTAGTGTATTGTAAACTACAGGTCAAATTAAATTTAAGAGAGAAGTTTCCAGGCAGCCTGCATTTTTGTTGGGCTAATTAATTACGTTACCAGACCTGATCTGTACATATGAAAAATTTTGTTTCATAGCAATTACTTATTCTTTTGGTGAATTATCAATGAAGAGAGACCTTGATACTGTTTTGACTAGTAATTGCCTCTTGGAAGGCATGTAATTTGCAAGATGATTTTAAAAACATTTGAAATAGCCAAGTATAGGTATAGTTCATTACTAGATTCTGTACAGAAAAGTGCAATTTGCAAGAAGGAAACATGAAAACAAGCTTGGGCTCTATTTTGGGGGCACTTAAAATTAACATTTTGTGAATGATTTCACAATATCCTGTCAGATATGAAATAATATGATGAATATACTTATTGAAAAATTAGCAAAGAAAATTATAACAAATTGAAATGTGTAGCAAGATCCTAGGGGCTCCACGGACAAGAGACTAGGGAGGGGTCCCAAGCCCACTTTGCAAAGAACCGTCTAATCTCCATGGGGAGGTACAGGTTATGAGATGAGACCTTCCACCTACCATCTCTGAGTTGATTGGGGCGCCCTCTACCCTCAGGGTCCCTGGACATTGTCCACCCAGTCCACCCGCTTGCTACGTACGCTACCGCCGTGTTGTTACCGCAATGCTCAACCTACTCAACCTAAAAGTTGTGTTTATTACAGGATACCACACATTGTGCTGCATCAGTGTACTTTTAAGTTTGGCAATTTAAGTGGGATGCCTTGCAATTGGAACAAAAATATATTTCAGAAGAGATTAAATACCTAGTTTTTAGTGTATTGTAAACTACAGGTCAAATTAAATTTAAGAGAGAAGTTTCCAGGCAGCCTGCATTTTTGTTGGGCTAATTAATTACGTTACCAGACCTGATCTGTACATATGAAAAATTTTGTTTCATAGCAATTACTTATTCTTTTGGTGAATTATCAATGAAGAGAGACCTTGATACTGTTTTGACTAGTAATTGCCTCTTGGAAGGCATGTAATTTGCAAGATGATTTTAAAAACATTTGAAATAGCCAAGTATAGGTATAGTTCATTACTAGATTCTGTACAGAAAAGTGCAATTTGTAAGAAGGAAACATGAAAACAAGCTTGGGCTCTATTTTGGGGGCACTTAAAATTAACATTTTGTGAATGATTTCACAATATCCTGTCAGATTTGAAATAATATGATGAATATACTTATTGAAAAATTAGCAAAGAAAATTATAACAAATTGAAATGCGTAGCAAGATCCTAGGGGCTCCACGGACAAGAGACTAGGGAGGGGTCCCAAGCCCACTTTGCAAAGAACCGTCTAATCTCCATGGGGAGGTACAGGTTATGAGATGAGACCTTCCACCTACCATCTCTGAGTTGATTGGGGCGCCCTCTACCCTCAGGGTCCCTGGACATTGTCCACCCAGTCCACCCGCTTGCTACGTACGCTACCGCCGTGTTGTTACCGCAATGCTCAACCTACTCAACCTAAAAGTTGTGTTTATTACAGGATACCACACATTGTGCTTCATCAGTGTACTTTTAAGTTTGGCAATTTAAGTGGGATGTCTTGGAATTGGAACAAAAATATGTTTCAGAAAGGATTAAATACATAGTTTTTAGTGTATTGTAAACTACAGGTCAAATTAAATTTAAGAGAGAAGTTTCCAGGCAGCCTGCATTTTTGTTGGGCTAATTAATTATGTTCCCAGACCTGATCTGTACGTATGAAAAATTTTGTTTCATAGCAATTACTTATTCTTTTGGTGAATTATCAATGAAGAGAGACCTTGATACTGTTTTGACTAGTAATTGCCTCTTGGAAGGCATGTAATTTGCAAGATGATTTTAAAAACATTTGAAATAGCCAAGTACAGGTATAGTTCATTACTAGATTCTGTACAGAAAAGTGCAATTTGCAAGAAGGAAACATGAAAACAAGCTTGGGCTCTATTTTGGGGGCACTTAAAATTAACATTTTGTGAATGATTTCACAATATCCTGTCAGATATGAAATAATATGATGAATATTCTAATTGAAAAATTAGCAAAGAAAGTTATAACAAATTGAAATGAGAAACAAGATCCTAGGGGCTCCAAGAACAAGAGACTAGGGAGGGGTCCCAAGCCCACTTTACAAAGAACCAACTAATCTCTATGGGGATGTACAGGTTATGAGATGAGACCTTCCCCCTACCATCTCTGAGTTGATTGGGGCACCCTCTACCCTCAGGGTCCCTGGACATTGTCCACCCAGTCCACCCGCTTGCTACGTACGCTACCGCCGTGTTGTTACCGCAATGCTCAACCTACTCAACCTAAAAGTTGTGTTTATTACAGGATACCACACATTGTGCTTCATCAGTGTACTTTTAAGTTTGGCAATTAAAGTGGGATAATAATAATAATAATAAATTAGGCTTATATAGCGCCAATCAGTTTCAAGCTGTTACTGCTCAAGGCGCTTTACAAGAAAACAGAGAAGTTCATTAAGTATAAGCAGTATTGAACAAATGAGTCTTAAGTAAACCCTTAAAAACAGAAAGTTGCGAGCAAGCTCGTAAATCGTCTGGTAAACTGTTCCATAAAGATGATGCACAGTACTGAAAACTTCTACAGCCATAGGTTTTTAGGCGTAGTTTTGGTACAGATAAATATGATTTGCAGGAGGATCGAAGTGGGCGAGTTGGAATATATGGCAAGAGAAGTTGTGAAAGGTACTTAGGCTCGCCCAAGACATAAGCCCGAAAGGCAAGTAGTAGCAACTTGTACTGAATCCTAGAGCTGATTGGAAGCCAGTGGAGTTCTTTGAGGATTGAAGTAATATGGCAGTTTCTGCCTTTCCTTTTTACAATACGAGCAGCAGTGTTTTGTATCTTCTGGAGTTTCTGAATAGCTGATTCAGGGAGGCCATGTAGGAGTGAATTAAGAAAATCAAGCCTTGAAGTAATAAAGGCATGCACTAGTATCTCACAACTCTTACTGTCAAGGTACTTCCTCATTTGACTGATTTTCCTCAGTTGGCAATTTGCAGAACGACAGAGATTTGTTACATGATGTTCAAGAGTCATAGTATGGTCAAAATAAGCTCCTAAATTTCTCACTGTTGAAGAAATGTGAATTTGCTCTCCACCAACATTAAGTGTAGGGAAAGTGGGTGCGACATCTGAAAAGCGTGATTGGAAAACAATAAATTCAGTTTTTTCGCAGTTAAGTTTCAGTTGATTGGTTGCAAGCCAGATGTTGACAGCGTTAATACAGGTTTCCATTTTGTGGAAAGCAAATGGCACAGAATCTCGGTCAAAAGCTAATAGAAGCTGAGTATCATCTGCGTAATGATGGAAATAAACATCATGACTGCGAATAACATCACTTAATTCAGCAAGATATAAGGAAAACAGAACAGGTCCGAGTACAGAGCCCTGTGGAACACCTGTAGTTAAAGGACGTCGAGATGAGAGAGCATTTTCAATCTTAACATGCTGAAAACGCTCTGTAATATAAGATTTAAACCATGACAGAACAGTTCCGCATAATTTGTACTTCGACTGGAGCCTTTCTAGTAAAATAGCATGATTTACTGTGTCAAATGCTGATGATAAGTCTAATAAAACTAAAAGAACATAACGACCTTCGTCAAGTTGAGAGGTAATGAAATTATGGACTGCATTTAGGACAGTTTCTGTACTGTGGCCAGACTTGTAGGCAGATTGGAAAGGTTCAAGAAGGTTATTATGTACAAGGTGGTCCATCAAACGAGATAAAACTGCCTTTTCTAGAACTTTAGAAATGAAACTCAGGTTCGAGATAGGCCGAAAATTATTCAGACAGTTTCTATCCAAGGTGCTTTTCTTAAGTACAGGAGTCACTTGAGCAATTTTAAAGGATTCAGGAACAGATCCTGTTGACATGGATGTATTTACAATTTTTGTGATAACAGGAATGAGCTCAGCTGAACAATGTTTAACAAGCCATGTTGGCACTGGATCAAACGTACAAGATTTAGATGGAGAGCTCATGATAATTTTGTGTATTTCTTCTTCCGTCACTTGAGGGAAATTTTCAAGAAAAGAACCTGGCGATTCATCAGGTAGACAAATAGATGGTAGAGAGACTCTCTGGGAATTTAATCTGGAGCAAAGTTCAGAGATCTTATTGGAGAAGTAAAAAGAGAACCGTTCAGACAACTCAGTTGGACATGAGTAGGAAGGCAAGGTTGTAGATGAACATTTGTTAGTGAGATAGTCAACAGTCCTGAAGAGTTCCTTAGAAGATGAAGCACTGGATATAACATTAGCATAATAATCAGTCCGTGCTGTACGAATTTTGTTCCGAACAAACTTGCATTGTTCCTTAAACATTTCTCTATGAACAGTCAAACCGCTTTTCTGCCATTGGCGCTCAAATTCCCTCCTTAGTTTCTTTGACTGTACAATATCAGGACCAAACCATGGTTCATTCTTGTCAGGTTTGACAACCTTCCTTATAATGGGAGCATGTTCATCCAGAATACTTCTTAGAGAATTGTAAGCAGAAACAAAGGTAGACAAGGAGTTTGTTTGATCAGTCTTGAAAATTGGGCTGTTTTTAATGTCTGCTTGAAACTTAGCAAGGTCAATATTACGTGTCCTGCGAAAACATATCGAGGATCCTTCCACAGCTGCAAACTTTCCACAGGTAATATTTCCAGTTATCAACATGTGATCAGAAACAAGAGGGTCATGTATAGAAATATTTTTAATAATTTGCTCCCAGGAATGAGTAATAACTAGGTCAAGGATGTGACCATGTTTGTGAGTTGGTACAGATACATGTTGGCAAAGGTTTTCTGAGTAGAGGAGTGAAGAAAATCGTTTCACATCTAAGCATTCAGAGTTATCCATTTGAAAGTTGAAATCACCAACCATGAGCAACATTCCAGGAGTGGTGTTTAAAAGCTGTGTGTAATCAGTAAATTCATCCAAAAACTGATTTACAGTAAGTTTATTTTTAGCTGAAGGAGGTGGACGATAAATGACTACCACTCTTAGATTTGCAGGTGCACTGAAAACTTCAAGACTCTCGAAGGAATTGTAATTTACTGTATGAACTGTACTGAAGCAAAGTGATTTTTTGTAGACAAGGCCAACGCCGCCTCCACGTGAAGCACGGGGGACATGGATGAAATCAAAGTTAGGAGGTGTGAGCTCCCGCAATAACACTTCATCACCATTTTGACTCAGCCATGTTTCAGTTATAGCAAATAGGTCCAGCTGATGTTCATTAACAATATCAAAAACTGTGCATGTCTTGTGACATACTGATCGAGTATTAAGGAGTGCAAAATTTAGCACACAAACTTCTGGGGCAGGAAGGCAAGTAATCAAGTTGTTTTTGTTAACACCTTGAACATTTAGTACACGTTTCCTCCCACCAAAAGTTATACGTACAGGAATTTGAGTTAACATAAGTGAGTTCTCATTGGTAGGTTGGAATATCCCTGTTGAAAATTTTGCGAATCATCTTTAGAATACATAGTGGAGCGAAGGTAAGATATAAAGTTCATTGCCAGTTTGACAATACCCCTCCTGTTAAGATGTATTCCATCACGGGAAATGTGTGATAATGTTATATTGGAGTTACAGATAAAAACAGAGTTGTGTTCCTCACAGAACTGACGAATAGCATCATTGATATGGCATATCTGAATGTCTGTGTGGGGACAGATTCCATTGCCAGTTAGACCAGAGAAAGCAACTTTGACTCCTGAAACAAGTGATTTTAATGTGGAGTCAAGTTTGGACAGGAGATTGATAATCCCAGAAGTGTTATGTGTTGCTATATTGTTTGTTCCACAGTGAACAATAATTACAGCTGGATCTTCAGCATGCACAAGGAGTGGTACAAAGTCACAAAGTTTTTGTAATGTCATGCCAGGGATGCAGTAGTTGAGGACACGGTATCTTCTAGATAGTCTCCTACCAATCAGGTAGCGTGGAATGGAGTCGCCAATTAGTAAAGCAACTGGACGAGTAGGTTGCGGCTTTTTCAGAGGTTGGGCATGACCGTCAGATGGCAAGACTGGATTTGACATATCAATAGGGAAGTAGTCATGACTGTCAGAGTTCATTCTCATGGCTGTATCTCTTGTCTTCGAAGAAGACTGTCTAGGTTGAGTAGTATATGTAGGTGATACTCCTTCAAAATTCTTGTCATGAGATACATCCTCTTGAGGTGGGTCAAGTGGACTGAGTTCATCACCCAAATGTGTGAAACTGTTTGAAGTAGGAATGCTAAAGACAAGATTTTCATTATTTTCAACAAAAGTAGTCGGAACATTACGTAAACTACTCATTTGATGCTTTGCTTCATGACTGATAGGAGGATGAACAGGAGCGTCTCCAAAACAAGTGTTAGAGTTTGGACAATTGGCAGCAGACTTCACTTCCCTCAGTTTGATAACTGTTTGTGCTATAGATGGGCCAGTAATGGCAGTTTGCACCTCAATAGAATTGCACAAGACTTCAGTTTGTGTTGCTGTGAAAGTTTTAGGAGATAAGCCAGTCTGGATGCCTTGCAATTGGAACAAAAATATGTTTCAGAACAGAGTAAATACATTGTTTTTAGTGTATTGTAAACTACAGGTCAAATTAAATTTATGAGAGAAGTTTCCAGGCAGCCTGCATTTTTGTTGGGCTAATTAATTACGTTCCCAGACCTGATCTGTACATATGAAAAATTTTGTTTCATAGCAATTACTTATTCTTTTGGTGAATTATTAATGAAGAGAGACCTTGATACTGTTTTGACTAGTAATTGCCTCTTGGAAGGCATGTAATTTGCAAGATGATTTTAAAAACATTTGAAATAGCCAAGTACAGGTATAGTTCATTACAAGCTTCTGTCTTTGCAAGGTGGGCTTGGGACCCCTCCCTAGTCTCTTGTCCGTGGAGCCCCTAGGATCTTGCTACGCATTTCAATTTGTTATAATTTTCTTTGCTAATTTTTCAATTAAAATATTCATCATATTATTTCATATCTGACAGGATATTGTGAAATCATTCACAAAATGTTAATTTTAAGTGCCCCCAAAACAGAGCCCAAGCTTGTTTTCATGTTTCCTTCTTCCAAATGCACTTTCTGTACAGCAAAGAACCGTCTAATCTCCATGGGGATGTACAGGTTATGAGATGAGACCTTCCACCTACCATCTCTGAGCTGATTGGGGCGCCCTCTACCCTCAGGGGCCCTGGACATTGTCCACCCAGTCCACCCGCTTCCTGCGTACGCTACCGCCATGTTGTTACTGCAATGCTCAACCTACTCAACCTAAAAGTTGTGTTTATTACAGGATACCACACATTGTGCTTCATCAGTGTACTTTTAAGTTTGGCAATTTAAGTGGGATGCCTTGGAATTGGAACAAAAATATGTTTCAGAAGAGATTAAATACCTAGTTTTTAGTGTATTGTAAACTACAGGTCAAATTAAATTTAAGAGAGAAGTTTCCAGGCAGCCTGCATTTTTGTTGGGCTAATTAATTACGTTCCCAGACCTGATCTGTACGTATGAAAAATTTTGTTTCATAGCAATTACTTATTCTTTTGGTGAATTATCAATGAAGAGAGACCTTGATACTGTTTTGACTAGTAATTGCCTCTTGGAAGGCATGTAATTTGCAAGATGATTTTAAAAACATTTGAAATAGCCAAGTAAAGGTATAGTTCATTACTAGATTCTGTACAGAAAAGTGCAATTTGTAAGAAGGAAACATGAAAACAAGCTTGGGCTCTATTTTGGGGGCACTTAAAATTAACATTTTGTGAATGATTTCACAATATCCTGTCAGATATGAAATAATATGATGAATATACTAATTGAAAAATTAGCAAAGAAAATTATAACAAATTGAAATGTGTAGCAAGATCCTAGGGGCTCCATGGACAAGAGACTAGGGAGGGGTCCCAAGCCCACTTTGCAAAGAACCGTCTAATCTCCATGGGGAGGTACAGGTTATGAGATGAGACCTTCCACCTACCATCTCTGAGTTGATTGGGGCGCCCTCTACCCTCAGGGTCCGCTTGCTACGTACGCTACCGCTGTGTTGTTACCGCAATGCTCAACCTACTCAACCTAAAAGTTGTGTTTATTACAGGATACCACACATTGTGCTGCATCAGTGTACTTTTAAGTTTGGCAATTTAAGTGGGATGCCTTGCAATTGGAACAAAAATATGTTTCAGAAGAGATTAAATACCTAGTTTTTAGTGTATTGTAAACTACAGGTCAAATTAAATTTAAGAGAGAAGTTTCCAGGCAGCCTGCATTTTTGTTGGGCTAATTAATTACGTTCCCAGACCTGATCTGTACGTATGAAAAATTTTGTTTCATAGCAATTACTTATTCTTTTGGTGAATTATCAATGAAGAGAGACCTTGATACTGTTTTGACTAGTAATTGCCTCTTGGAAGGCATGTAATTTGCAAGATGATTTTAAAAACATTTGAAATAGCCAAGTACAGGTATAGTTCATTACAAGCTTCTGTACAGAAAGTGCATTTGCAAGAAGGAAACATGAAAACAAGCTTGGGCTCTATTTTGGGGGCACTTAAAATTAACATTTTGTGAATGATTTCACAATATCCTGTCAGATATGAAATAATATGATGAATATACTAATTGAAAAATTAGCAAAGAAAATTATAACAAATTGAAATGCGTAGCAAGATCCTAGGGGCTCCACGGACAAGAGACTAGGGAGGGGTCCCAAGCCCACCTTGCAAAGAACCGTCTAATCTCCATGGGGATGTACAGGTTATGAGATGAGACCTTCCACCTACCATCTCTGAGTTGATTGGGGCGCCCTCTACCCTCAGGGTCCCTGGACATTGTCCACCCAGTCCACCCGCTTGCTACGTACGCTACCGCCATGTTGTTACCGCAATGCTCAACCTACTCAACCTAAAAGTTGTGTTTATTACAGGATACCACACATTGTGCTGCATCAGTGTACTTTTAAGTTTGGCAATTTAAGTGGGATGCCTTGGAATTGGAACAAAAATATGTTTCAGAAGAGATTAAATACCTAGTTTTTAGTGTATTGTAAACTACAGGTCAGATTGAATTTAAGAGGGAAGTTTCCAGGCAGCCTGCATTTTTGTTGGGCTAATTAATTACGTTCCCAGACCTGATCCGTATGTATGAAAAATTTTGTTTCATTGCAATTACTTATTCTTTTGGTGAATTATCAATGAAGAGACCTTGATACTGTTTTGACTAGTAATTGCCTCTTGGAAGGCATGTAATTTTCAAGATGATTTTAAAAACATTTGAAATAGCCAAGTACAGGTATAGTTCATTACAAGCTTCTGTACAGAAAGTGGAATTTGCAAGAAGGAAACATGAAAACAAGCTTGGGCTCTATTTTGGGGGCACTTAAAATTAACATTTTGTGAATGATTTCACAATATCCTGTCAGATATGAAATAATATGATGCATATTCTAATTGAAAAATTAGCAAAGAAAGTTATAACAAATTGAAATGCGAAACAAAATCCTAGGGGCTCCACGGACAAGAGACTAGGGAGGGGTCCCAAGCCCACTTTACAAAGAACCAACTAATCTCTATGGGGATGTACAGGTTATGAGATGAGACCTTCCCCCTACCATCTCTGAGTTGATTGGGGCGCCCTCTACCCTCAGGGTCCCTGGACATTGTCCACCCAGTCCACCTGCTTGCTACGTACGCTACCGCCGTGTTGTTACCGCAATGCTCAACCTACTCAACCTAAAAGTTGTGTTTATTACAGGATACCACACATTGTGCTTCATCAGTGTACTTTTAAGTTTGGCAATTTAAGTGGGATGCCTTGCAATTGGAACAAAAATATGTTTCAGAAGAGATTAAATACCTAGTTTTTAGTGTATTGTAAACTACAGGTCAAATTAAATTTAAGAGAGAAGTTTCCAGGCAGCCTGCATTTTTGTTGGGCTAATTAATTATGTTACCAGACCTGATCTGTACATATGAAAAATTTTGTTTCATTATAAGCAATTTCTTATTCTTTTGGTGAATTATCAATGAAGAGAGACCTTGATACTGTTTTGACTAGTAATTGCCTCTTGGAAGGCATGTAATTTGCAAGATGATTTTAAAAACATTTGAAATGGCCAAGTATAGGTATAGTTCATTACAAGCTTCTGTACAGAAAGTGCATTTGCAAGAAGGAAACATGAAAACAAGCTTGGGCTCTATTTTGGGGGCACTTAAAATTAACATTTTGTGAATGATTTCACAATATCCTGTCAGATATGAAATAATATGATGAATATACTAATTGAAAAATTAGC
Organism: Holothuria leucospilota; assembly: GCA_029531755.1. NCBI lineage: Eukaryota > Metazoa > Echinodermata > Holothuroidea > Aspidochirotida > Holothuriidae > Holothuria > Holothuria leucospilota. The sequence continues at coordinate 11,678 of JAIZAY010000339.1, read as the reverse complement.
AAAGAAAATTATAACAAATTGAAATGCGTAGCAAGATCCTAGGGGCTCCACGGACAAGAGGCTAGGGAGGGGTCCCAAGCCCACCTTGCAAAGAACTGTCTAATCTCCATGGGGATGTACAGGTTATGAGATGAGACCTTCCACCTACCATCTCTGAGCTGATTGGGGCGCCCTCTACCCTCAGGGTCCCTGGACATTGTCCACCCAGTCCACCCGCTTGCTACGTACGCTACAGCCATGTTGTTACCGCAATGCTCAACCTACTCAACCTAAAAGTTGTGTTTATTACAGGATACCACACATTGTGCTGCATCAGTGTACTTTTAAGTTTGGCAATTTAAGTGGGATGCCTTGGAATTGGAACAAAAATATGTTTCAGAAGAGATTAAATACCTAGTTTTTAGTGTATTGTAAACTACAGGTCAGATTGAATTTAAGAGAGAAGTTTCCAGGCAGCCTGCATTTTTGTTGGGCTAATTAATTACGTTCCCAGACCTGATCCGTATGTATGAAAAATTTTGTTTCATTATAAGCAATTACTTAATCTTCTTTTGGTGAATTATCAATGAAGAGAGACCTTGATACTGTTTTGACTAGTAATTGCCTCTTGGAAGGCATGTAATTTGCAAGATGATTTTAAAAACATTTGAAATAGCCAAGTACAGGTATAGTTCATTACAAGCTTCTGTACAGAAAGTGGAATTTGCAAGAAGGAAACATGAAAACAAGCTTGGGCTCTATTTTGGGGGCACTTAAAATTAACATTTTGTGAATGATTTCACAATATCCTGTCAGATATGAAATAATATGATGCATATTCTAATTGAAAAATTAGCAAAGAAAGTTATAACAAATTGAAATGCGAAACAAAATCCTAGGGGCTCCACGGACAAGAGACTAGGGAGGGGTCCCAAGCCCACTTTACAAAGAACCAACTAATCTCTATGGGGATGTACAGGTTATGAGATGAGACCTTCCCCCTACCATCTCTGAGTTGATTGGGGCACCCTCTACCCTCAGGGTCCCTGGACATTGTCCACCCAGTCCACCTGCTTGCTACGTACGCTACCGCCGTGTTGTTACCGCAATGCTCAACCTACTCAACCTAAAAGTTGTGTTTATTACAGGATACCACACATTGTGCTTCATCAGTGTACTTTTAAGTTTGGCAATTTAAGTGGGATGCCTTGCAATTGGAACAAAAATATGTTTCAGAAGAGAGTAAATACATAGTTTTTAGTGTATTGTAAACTACAGGTCAAATTAAATTTAAGAGAGAAGTTTCCAGGCAGCCTGCATTTTTGTTGGGCTAATTAATTACGTTCCCAGACCTGATCTGTACGTATGAAAAATTTTGTTTCATAGCAATTACTTATTCTTTTGGTGAATTATCAATGAAGAGAGACCTTGATACTGTTTTGACTAGTAATTGCCTCTTGGAAGGCATGTAATTTGCAAGATGATTTTAAAAACATTTGAAATAGCCAAGTAAAGGTATAGTTCATTACAAGCTTCTGTCTTTGCAAGGTGGGCTTGGGACCCCTCCCTAGTCTCTTGTCCGTGGAGCCCCTAGGATCTTGCTATCCATTTCAATTTGTTATAATTTTCTTTGCTAATTTTTCAATTAGAATGATCATCATATTATTTCATATCTGACAGGATATTGTGAAATCAATCACAAAATGTTAATTTTAAGTGCCCCAAAATAGAGCCCAAGCTTGTTTTCATGTTTCCTTCTTCCAAATGCACTTTCTGTACAGCAAAGAACCGTCTAATCTCCATGGGGATGTACAGGTTATGAGATGAGACCTTCCACCTACCATCTCTGAGCTGATTGGGGCGCCCTCTACCCTCAGGGGCCCTGGACGTTGTCCACCCAGTCCACCCGCTTCCTGCGTACGCTACCGCCATGTTGTTACTGCAATGCTCAACCTACTCAACCTAAAAGTTGTGTTTATTACAGGATACCACACATTGTGCTGCATCAGTGTACTTTTAAGTTTGGCAATTTAAGTGGGATGCCTTGCAATTGGAACAAAAATATGTTTCAGAAGAGATTAAATACCTAGTTTTTAGTGTATTGTAAACTACAGGTCAGATTAAATTTAAGAGAGAAGTTTTCAGGCAGCCTGCATTTTTGTTGGGCTAATTAATTACGTTCCCAGACCTGATCTGTACGTATGAAAAATTTTGTTTCATTATAAGCAATTACTTATTCTTTTGGTGAATTATCAAAGAAGAGAGACCTTGATACTGTTTTGACTAGTAATTGCCTCTTGGAAGGCATGTAATTTGCAAGATGATTTTAAAAACATTTGAAACAGCCAAGTAAAGGTATAGTTCATTACAAGCTTCTGTAAGTGGTTTGCAAGAAGGAAACATGAAAACAAGCTGGGGCCCTATTTTGGGAGCACTTCAAATTCACATTTTATAATGATTTCACAATATCCTGTCAGATATGAAATAATATTATTCATATTGTAATTGAAAAATGACAAAGAAAGTTAAAAATGCTAAACAAAATCCTAAGTGCTCCACCCAAATGCACTTTACAAAGAACAAACTAATCTCCATGGGGATGTACAGGTTATGAGATGAGGCCTTCCACCTACCATCTCTGAGCTGATTGGGGCGCCCTCTACCCTCAGGGGCCCTGGACGTTGTCCACCCAGTCCACCCGCTTCCTGCGTACGCTACCGCCATGTTGTTACTGCAATGCTCAACCTACTCAACCTAAAAGTTGTGTTTATTACAGGATACCACACATTGTGCTGCATCAGTGTACTTTTAAGTTTGGCAATTTAAGTGGGATGCCTTGCAATTGGAACAAAAATATGTTTCAGAAGAGATTAAATACCTAGTTTTTAGTGTATTGTAAACTACAGGTCAGATTAAATTTAAGAGAGAAGTTTTCAGGCAGCCTGCATTTTTGTTGGGCTAATTAATTACGTTCCCAGACCTGATCTGTACGTATGAAAAATTTTGTTTCATTATAAGCAATTACTTATTCTTTTGGTGAATTATCAATGAAGAGAGACCTTGATACTGTTTTGACTAGTAATTGCCTCTTGGAAGGCATGTAATTTGCAAGATGATTTTAAAAACATTTGAAACAGCCAAGTAAAGGTATAGTTCATTACAAGCTTCTGTCTTTTCAAGGTGGGCTTGGGACCCCTCCCTAGTCTCTTGTCCGTGGAGCCCCTAGGATCTTGCTACGCATTTCAATTTGTTATAATTTTCTTTGCTAATTTTTCAATTAGAATATTCATCATATTATTTCATATCTGACAGGATATTGTGAAATCATTCACAAAATTTTAATTTTAAGTGCCCCCAAAATAGAGCCCAAGCTTGTTTTCATGTTTCCTTCTTCCAAATGCACTTTCTGTACAGCAAAGAACCGTCTAATCTCCATGGGGATGTACAGGTTATGAGATGAGACCTTCCACCTACCATCTCTGAGCTGATTGGGGCGCCCTCTACCCTCAGGGGCCCTGGACGTTGTCCACCCAGTCCACCCGCTTCCTGCGTACGCTACCGCCATGTTGTTACTGCAATGCTCAACCTACTCAACCTAAAAGTTGTGTTTATTACAGGATACCACACATTGTGCTGCATCAGTGTACTTTTAAGTTTGGCAATTTAAGTGGGATGCCTTGCAATTGGAACAAAAATATGTTTCAGAAGAGATTAAATACCTAGTTTTTAGTGTATTGTAAACTACAGGTCAAATTAAATTTAAGAGAGAAGTTTCCAGGCAGCCTGCATTTTTGTTGGGCTAATTAATTACGTTCCCAGACCTGATCTGTACGTATTAAAAATTTTGTTTTTAATAGCAATTACTTATTCTTTTGGTGAATTATCAATGAAGAGAGACCTTGATACTGTTTTGACTAGTAATTGCCTCTTGGAAGGCATGTAATTTGCAAGATGATTTTAAAAACATTTGAAATAGCCAAGTACAGGTATAGTTCATTACAAGCTTCTGTCTTTTCAAGGTGGGCTTGCGACCCCACCCAAGTCTCTTGTCCGTGGAGCCCCTAGGATCTTGCTGCGCATTTCAATTTGTTATAATTTTCTTTGCTAATTTTTCAATTAGAATATTCATCATATTATTTCATATCTGACAGGATATTGTGAAATCATTCACAAAATTTTAATTTTAAGTGCCCCCAAAATAGAGCCCAAGCTTGTTTTCATGTTTCCTTCTTCCAAATGCACTTTCTGTACAGCAAAGAACCGTCTAATCTCCATGGGGATGTACAGGTTATGAGATGAGACCTTCCACCTACCATCTCTGAGCTGATTGGGGCGCCCTCTACCCTCAGGGGCCCTGGACGTTGTCCACCCAGTCCACCCGCTTCCTGCGTACGCTACCGCCATGTTGTTACTGCAATGCTCAACTTACTCAACCTAAAAGTTGTGTTTATTACAGGATACCACACATTGTGCTTCATCAGTGTACTTTTAAGTTTGGCAATTTAAGTGGGATGCCTTGCAATTGGAACAATAATATGTTTCAGAAGAAATTAAATGCACAGTTTTTAGTGTATTGTAAACTACAGGTCAAATTAAATTTAAGAAAGAAGTTTCCAGGCAGCCTGCATTTTTGTTGGGCTAATTAATTACGTTCCCAGACCTGATCTGTAGGTATGAAAAATTTTGTTTCATAGCAATTACTTATTCTTTTGGTGAATTATCAATGAAGAGAGACCTTGATACTGTTTTGACTAGTAATTGCCTCTTGGAAGGCATGTAATTTGCAAGATGATTTTAAAAACATTTGAAATAGCCAAGTACAGGTATAGTTCATTACAAGCTTCTGTACAGAAAGTGCATTTGCAAGAAGGAAACATGAAAACAAGCTTGGGCTCTATTTTGGGGGCACTTAAAATTAACATTTTGTGAATGATTTCACAATATCCTGTCAGATATGAAATAATATGATGAATATACTAATTGAAAAATTAGCAAAGAAAATTATAACAAATTGAAATGCGTAGCAAGATCCTAGGGGCTCCACGGACAAGAGACTAGGGAGGGGTCCCAAGCCCACTTTACAAAGAACCAACTAATCTCTATGGGGATGTACAGGTTATGAGATGAGACCTTCCCCCTACCATCTCTGAGTTGATTGGGGCGCCCTCTACCCTCAGGGTCCGCTTGCTACGTACGCTACCGCTGTGTTGTTACCGCAATGCTCAACCTACTCAACCTAAAAGTTGTGTTTATTACAGGATACCACACATTGTGCTGCATCAGTGTACTTTTAAGTTTGGCAATTTAAGTGGGATGCCTTGGAATTGGAACAAAAATATGTTTCAGAAGAGATTAAATACCTAGTTTTTAGTGTATTGTAAACTACAGGTCAAATTAAATTTAAGAGAGAAGTTTCCAGGCAGCCTGCATTTTTGTTGGGCTAATTAATTACGTTCCCAGACCTGATCCGTATGTATGAAAAATTTTGTTTCATTATAAGCAATTACTTATTCTTTTGGTGAATTATCAATGAAGAGACCTTGATACTGTTTTGACTAGTAATTGCCTCTTGGAAGGCATGTAATTTTCAAGATGATTTTAAAAACATTTGAAATAGCCAAGTACAGGTATAGTTCATTACAAGCTTCTGTACAGAAAGTGGAATTTGCAAGAAGGAAACATGAAAACAAGCTTGGGCTCTATTTTGGGGAGCACTTCAAATTCACATTTATGTGAAGTGATTTCAAAGCAATATCCTGTCAGATATGAAATAATATGATGAATATTCTAATTGAAAAATTAGCAAAGAAAGTTATAACAAATTGAAATGCGAAACAAGATCCTAGGTGGCTCCACGAACAAGAGACTAGGGAGGGGTCCCAAGCCCACTTTACAAAGAACCAACTAATCTCTATGGCGATGTACAGGTTATGAGATGAGACCTTCCCCCTACCATCTCTATTTTGGGGGCACTTAAAATAAACATTTTGTGAATGATTTCACAATATCCTGTCAGCTTCGAAATAATATGATTAAATATATTAATTGAAAAATTAGCAAAGAAAATTATAACAAATTGAAATGCTTAGAAAGATCCCTAGGGGCTCCGCGGACAATAGACCTAGGGAGGGGTCCCAAGCCCACTTTGTCAAAGGAACCGTCTAATCTCCTATGGGGAGGGTAGCATAGGTTATGAGATGAGCACCTTCCTCCGCTACCATCATCTTGAGTTGATTGGAGGCATCCCCTTTTTCCCTTCAGGGTTCGCCTGGACATTGTCCGTTGGCACAGGCGCAGTCCACACGCGCTTGCTACGTACGGCTAGGACCTGCTGTGGGTTGTTACCGGCAAAGGATGGCTCAATATACTCAGACCTAAAAGAATGTTGTATTTTAGGTAACAGGATAACCACACATTGTGCTTCATGCTAGTGTAGGCTTTAAAGTTTGCCAACTTAAGTGGGATGCCTTGCACTTGAAACAAGAAATATGTTGCAGTGAAGAGAGTTAAATACAATAGTTTTTTTGGGGTATTGTAAACCTAGCAGGTCAAATTACAAATTGTAAGAGAGTTAAGATTGTCCAGAGGCAGGCCTGGGCATTTTCGCTGGGCTTAATTAATTACATTACCTAGTACGGCTGGTCTGTATACCTAATTGGATAAATGTTTGTTTCATAACAATTCATTATTCTATTGGTGAATTATCAATGAGTAGAGATAGACCTTGGATACTTGGTTTGGCTAAGTAATTGCCGTCTTGGAAGATGGCATGTAATTTGGCAAGTATGATTTTTAACGCAATTTAAATAGTCCAGTCTAGGCATATTTCATTATTGGCTTCTGTACCATGAAGTGCATATTGTCAAGAAGGCGAAATGAAAACGAACTTGGGCTTTAGTTTGGGGGTACTTGACAATTAAAATTTTGTCAATTATTTTTAACAATGTCCTGTCAGATATGAATTAATATGGTTAATATCTTAATTGAAAAATTAGGAAAGCAAAGTTTCAACAAATTGAAATGCATAAGCAAGATTCTCGGGGGGCCACTCCATATACAAGACAACAGCGAGGGATTCCCAAACCGATTTTCCTACGACACCTTTACTCTCCATTTGGAGATAAGGGGCCATAAGATGAGACCTTTGAGGCACCAGCCCCAGTCAGTTTGGGCCCCCAATCCTCAGGGCCCTGGACATTGTCCACCCAGTGCGCCTGCTTGCTGACAGACCACTGAGCTATCCTACTTCAGTACAGCAAAGTTGTTCTGTGGACAGGCTTTTATTTCTTTTAAAAAATATGTAAGCTAGAACTTGTTGCAGCCTGGTATCAAAGTCCTCGGGGGCCCATGCACAAGAGACCGTGAATGATTCCAAACCCAGTTTGTTAAGATCTCTTCAATCTCCCATTGGGATGTAAGGGCCATACAGATGAGACCTTCCAGGCTCCAACTCCAGGATTGGTTGAGGCTTCCCTCAACTTTCTGGCCCCCAAAACATTGTCTGTCTGCCTTGCTGCTTCCATGCACGAATGTTGTTGGAGACCGTCTTTTTTTTATTTCCTTTAAGGTATTTAATAAGCCAGTCCTTGTTGCAGCAGGGTGGACAAAACCCTCGGGGCGCCATAGACAAGAGACAGCAAGTGGACCGCCCAAACCCTAGTTTGGCTTAAGACCCTTTCCAATCTCCTTGGGGAGGACATAGTGCATGCCAGAAGATTTGAGGCCCTTACCAGGCACGAGCTCGCAGGTTGAGGTTGGTCCCCCTCAACCCTCAGGGTCCCTGGTCAATTTCCACTCAGTTCTACCTCCTTGCTATGCCACTGCTTTGATACTTCACTGTGCACAACATAAAATCCTGTGACTTGGTACTGGATGCATTATATTCAATTTAGTTTACTAGTGTATTTCTACTATAGGGGTTATGCATAAATATATTTTATGGGATGCCATAGCCCCTTTAAATTTAAAACAAAAAATGACTTTCCTAAGATTGGAAAATCATTTGTATTATTTCATACATTTTATTATTAAGATCCGTCAACAAATTCAGACATATCCCCTAGTTTAATGTCCATTTCATGCATGAACGATTAAGTTATTGGTCAGTGTCAAAAGTTTAACTAACACCAGCTATGAAATTGTTAGTAATAATGTAAACAGCACATAGAAGCATCTCCCATGTGTTGGAGTATCCCCAACTTCCATGTGGTGCTTGTTCATGTACCCCAAAAAGAGTACCCCAAAAGTATATGAACACGAGTATGGGTGTGTGTGTGTGTGTATGTGATGCCGAGCTTGTAAACACAATATCTCAAGATAGCAATGACAGACACTTTTCATATTTGGTATATAGATTTGCCATGTTGAGAGGAAGAACCCTATTGTTTTTGGTGGCGGTCAAAGGTCATTTGAGGTCACCAGATATCAAATACCGAAAACTTTGTAAACAATATATCTCAAGTTAGCAATGACCGACACTTTTCATATTTGGTATACAGATTTGTCATGTCAAGAAGAAGAACCCTATTGATTTTTGTAGAGTTCAAAGGTCATCTGAGGTCACCACCTGAGGTTAATCTGCGAAAACCTCCATAAGCGGCTTGTAAACACTATATCTCAAGATAGCAATGACGCGATCCTTTTCATATTTGGTATATTGATTTGTCATGTTGAGAGGAAGAACCCTATTGTTTTTGGTAGAGGGCAATGGGAGGGTCATCTGAGGTCACCAGAGGTTAAACTGCGAAAATCTCGTAAACACGCTATCTCAAAGATAGCACAAAGGCCCGACCACTTTTCATATTTGGTATACAGATTTTTTCATGTCCAAGAGTAAAGAAGCCTATTGTTTTTGGTAGTAGGTCAAAGGTCATCTGAAGTCACCATATGTTATGCTGCAAAAACCTGGTAAACCGCGTGTTAAACACGATATCTTAAGATAGCAATGACTGACACTTTTCGTACGTGGTATATAGGATTTGTCATGTTGAGGAGGAAAGCAACCCGTATTTGGTTTTGGTAGAGGTCAAAGGTCATCTTAGGTCACCATAGGTTAAACTGACAGAAAACCTCGTAACCACTATACTCTCAAGATAGGCAAAGGCCGACACTTTTGCATATTTGGTATATAGATTTTGGCCATGTCAAGCGGAAGAACCCTGTTGTTTTTAGTGGAGGTTAAAGGGCATTTTAAGCCACCACCAGGTTAAAGGCCGAAAAGGCTTCGTAATCAAGCTACCTCAAGATAGGAATGACCGATACTTTGCATGATTTGATATGATATAGTTCCTCATGTGGTTGATAGGAAGAACCCTATTATATTTTGGTGAAGGTCAGAGGTCATTTGAGTGTCACCTTAGGTAAATGGCCAAAAAGCTCGTAATCCCTATATCTCAGGATAGAATTTACGCAGCACTTTTCATTCTTGGTATAGTAGATATGTCTATATTGAGAGAAATAACACTATTGTTTTTGTGTAGGGGTCAAAGGTCATTTTAGGTCACCAGAGCTCAGGAGACTGAAAACCTTGAAATTGGGATATGTCAAGATTAGAATGGCGGATATAGATTTGTCATTTTTGAGAGGAATGAACGCTGTTGTTTGTGGTAAAAAGAGAGAGTGTCAAGAGGTCATCTGAGGTCACCAGAGGTTGAACTAAAGAAACCTTGTAAATGGCTTGTAATCACGATATCTTAAGACAGCAATGACAGCCACTTTTCATGCTTGGTATATAAATCTGCCATGTTGAGAGGAAAAACCCTATCAATTTTGGTGGAGGTCAAGGTCATCTGGGGTTACCAGAGGTCAAAAAACAAAATTTCCCAAAAATTCCTAAGATTGTCATCCAGGGTCACTATAGGTTAAAAAGCAAAGTTTCCCAAGAATTCCCAAGATCATCATATGGGGTTACCAGAGGTCAAAAAGCAAAATATCGCAAGTATTCCCAAGATTGTCCTCTGGGGTCACCAGAGGTCAGAAAGCAAAATCTCCCAAGAATTCCCAAGATCGTTATCTGGGGTTATCAGAGGTCAAAAAGCAAAATTTCCCAAGAATTCCCAAGATCGTCATCTGATGTCAACCAGAAAGTGTCAAAAAGACAAATTTCCCAAGATTTCCAAGATTGTTATATGGGGTCACCAGAGTTCAAAAAGCAAAATTTCCCAAGAATTTTCAAGATCCAAGATCCATTGGAGTTGAATTCCTTTCAAGACACTTTCGTATTGTCTTTTTTGTTATATTTGGTGGGGTTCAAAGTATCATGTGAGGTCCCAGAGGTAGAATTGTTAAAATATCGTAAAATGAATGTAGTCAAGGAAGATAAATTTGAGGGATAAACCTCAGTACAACAAAGCATCCCCATTCGGCAAGGAATCACTAAGCCCTTAGGCTTTCTGGTTGTGTAAAGTATTTCTTTTTGTTATTACTCTGCCTAAATATATTTCATAGATTTTGTAGTGTCAGTGGTGGTAGAACTTTAAACACTAAAAGGATTTCACTCTGAGATTGCCTTCTTTTACAATATAGAAACCTCTCCATTTCGTACTGGCCTAGTGGGTGGTGGAGCTCACTATGGTCTCATGAAAGTTGTAATGCCACAAATACACAAAACAGGGATTCATGTATCCCCGAGCCCGGTATTGAAGTGGTCCATAAAAAGGTTGGAGCGGTAAATTACTTAAACCATTTCAATGTACATTTCTTCTTGATTGCATTCTGATTCTGATTATATAATTCAGACCAGCACAATTAAGCCTTAACCGAATTATCATTCTCCAGTGGAAGAGCAGCAGAACAAAAGGAAGAAAACTATCCTCAATTGTCAGATTTTATATCAACTATCTTTTTTAAGGTCCTGCATGTGTTAATCTAACAGAATAGTGCAAGTATAGCCCTATCAAGGAAATGCACTTGCACCAGTTCCTTCCCATGTTTACCAGTGGATGCTTCTAGCTAGAAGTGATTAAAATCTGGGTTTCTTATGGACAATCATATTGCTTTTCACCAATGTTTCTGAAGAAAATTAACATATGAACAAAATGTCTTTTAAAACTCCTTTTTACAAGAATTCAGAGCTGCATAACTTTTGTATTCTTAGCATGATGACGCTGATTAATGTACTTTTTTTTTTTTTTGGCAATATATCTTTGAATGCAGTAATGCACTTGTCATTGCCCGATGTTGTTCTTAACCATTCCACAAGAACAAAAGCCACATAGATACTCTGCTGATAGTAAGATTTTGATAAAATTTTACTCAAAATACTCAGTATTTCAGACAATTTTCAGTCTGAAATTGTTCTACCACCATGAGCTCTCAAACAATGCCAAATAAACCACTGCTGTATTCCATTTACCCACAGGGATGTACATCCCTTCAATTTATTTCAAAACTCAACTAGTTTTTGGCTGTAACTGTACCAATTATTTTTTTTTTTTTTTGCAAAAATGCAGTGCAGGGCATCAGGATAGAACAGAAATATCATGCATCTCAAGACATAGGACCAGAAGGAACACAGGGGTGTTACTGTGCTAATAACAGCTTGAAACTCAAAACAGAGGATGACATACAAAAGACATTTTCTTTTCACTAGCATTGTTACATTTTGAAATGTTACAAAACTTCATTGAATTTTCAGTGTTTAGGAATTGAACAAGTTTACATTGCTAGTTGGTCCAGACAGATGTAAACATTAACAAAAG
>JAIZAY010000770.1:0-30860 GCA_029531755.1 Holothuria leucospilota | reverse complement strand
CAGTGTACTTTTAAGTTTGGCAATTTAAGTGGGATGCCTTGGAATTGGAACAAAAATATGTTTCAGAAGAGATTAAATACATAGTTTTTAGTGTATTGTAAACTACAGGTCAAATTAAATTTAAGAGAGAAGTTTCCAGGCAGCCTGCATTTTTGTTGGGCTAATTAATTACGTTCCCAGACCTGATCTGTACATATGAAAAATTTTGTTTCATAGCAATTACTTATTCTTTTGGTGAATTATCAATGAAGAGAGACCTTGATACTGTTTTGACTAGTAATTGCCTCTTGGAAGGCATGTAATTTGCAAGATGATTTTAAAAACATTTGAAATAGCCAAGTATAGGTATAGTTCATTACTAGATTCTGTACAGAAAAGTGCAATTTGCAAGAAGGAAACATGAAAACAAGCTTGGGCTCTATTTTGGGGGCACTTAAAATTAACATTTTGTGAATGATTTCACAATATCCTGTCAGATATGAAATAATATGATGAATATACTAATTGAAAAATTAGCAAAGAAAATTATAACAAATTGAAATGCGTAGCAAGATCCTAGGGGCTCCACGGACAAGAGACTAGGGAGGGGTCCCAAGCCCACTTTGCAAAGAACCGTCTAATCTCCATGGGGAGGTACAGGTTATGAGATGAGACCTTCCACCTACCATCTCTGAGTTGATTGGGGCGCCCTCTACCCTCAGGGTCCCTGGACATTGTCCACCCAGTCCACCCGCTTGCTACGTACGCTACCGCCGTGTTGTTACCGCAATGCTCAACATACTCAACCTAAAAGTTGTGTTTATTACAGGATACCACACATTGTGCTTCATCAGTGTACTTTTAAGTTTGGCAATTTAAGTGGGATGCCTTGGAATTGGAACAAAAATATGTTTCAGAAGAGATTAAATACATAGTTTTTAGTGTATTGTAAACTACAGGTCAAATTAAATTTAAGAGAGAAGTTTCCAGGCAGCCTGCATTTTTGTTGGGCTAATTAATTACGTTACCAGACCTGATCTGTACATATGAAAAATTTTGTTTCATAGCAATTTCTTATTCTTTTGGTGAATTATCAATGAAGAGAGACCTTGATACTGTTTTGACTAGTAATTGCCTCTTGGAAGGCATGTAATTTGCAAGATGATTTTAAAAACATTTGAAATAGCCAAGTATAGGTATAGTTCATTACAAGCTTCTGTACAGAAAGTGCATTTGCAAGAAGGAAACATGAAAACAAGCTTGGGCTCTATTTTGGGGGCACTTAAAATTAACATTTTGTGAATGATTTCACAATATCCTGTCAGATATGAAATAATATGATGAATATACTAATTGAAAAATTAGCAAAGAAAATTATAACAAATTGAAATGCGTAGCAAGATCCTAGGGGCTCCACGGACAAGAGACTAGGGAGGGGTCCCAAGCCCACTTTGCAAAGAACCAACTAATCTCTATGGGGATGTACAGGTTATGAGATGAGACCTTCCCCCTACCATCTCTGAGTTGATTGGGGCGCCCTCTACCCTCAGGGTCCCTGGACATTGTCCACCCAGTCCACCCGCTTGCTACGTACGCTACCGCCGTGTTGTTACCGCAATGCTCAACATACTCAACCTAAAAGTTGTGTTTATTACAGGATACCACACATTGTGCTTCATCAGTGTACTTTTAAGTTTGGCAATTTAAGTGGGATGCCTTGGAATTGGAACAAAAATATGTTTCAGAAGAGATTAAATACATAGTTTTTAGTGTATTGTAAACTACAGGTCAAATTAAATTTAAGAGAGAAGTTTCCAGGCAGCCTGCATTTTTGTTGGGCTAATTAATTACGTTCCCAGACCTGATCTGTACATATGAAAAATTTTGTTTCATAGCAATTACTTATTCTTTTGGTGAATTATCAATGAAGAGAGACCTTGATACTGTTTTGACTAGTAATTGCCTCTTGGAAGGCATGTAATTTGCAAGATGATTTTAAAAACATTTGAAATAGCCAAGTATAGGTATAGTTCATTACAAGCTTCTGTACAGAAAGTGCATTTGCAAGAAGGAAACATGAAAACAAGCTTGGGCTCTATTTTGGGGGCACTTAAAATTAACATTTTGTGAATGATTTCACAATATCCTGTCAGATATGAAATAATATGATGAATATACTAATTGAAAAATTAGCAAAGAAAATTATAACAAATTGAAATGCGTAGCAAGATCCTAGGGGCTCCACGGACAAGAGACTAGGGAGGGGTCCCAAGCCCACTTTGCAAAGAACCGTCTAATCTCCATGGGGAGGTACAGGTTATGAGATGAGACCTTCCACCTACCATCTCTGAGTTGATTGGGGCGCCCTCTACCCTCAGGGTCCCTGGACATTGTCCACCCAGTCCACCCGCTTGCTACGTACGCTACCGCCGTGTTGTTACCGCAATGCTCAACATACTCAACCTAAAAGTTGTGTTTATTACAGGATACCACACATTGTGCTTCATCAGTGTACTTTTAAGTTTGGCAATTTAAGTGGGATGCCTTGGAATTGGAACAAAAATATGTTTCAGAAGAGATTAAATACATAGTTTTTAGTGTATTGTAAACTACAGGTCAAATTAAATTTAAGAGAGAAGTTTCCAGGCAGCCTGCATTTTTGTTGGGCTAATTAATTACGTTACCAGACCTGATCTGTACATATGAAAAATTTTGTTTCATAGCAATTACTTATTCTTTTGGTGAATTATCAATGAAGAGAGACCTTGATACTGTTTTGACTAGTAATTGCCTCTTGGAAGGCATGTAATTTGCAAGATGATTTTAAAAACATTTGAAATAGCCAAGTATAGGTATAGTTCATTACAAGCTTCTGTACAGAAAGTGCATTTGCAAGAAGGAAACATGAAAACAAGCTTGGGCTCTATTTTGGGGGCACTTAAAATTAACATTTTGTGAATGATTTCACAATATCCTGTCAGATATGAAATAATATGATGAATATACTAATTGAAAAATTAGCAAAGAAAATTATAACAAATTGAAATGCGTAGCAAGATCCTAGGGGCTCCACGGACAAGAGACTAGGGAGGGGTCCCAAGCCCACTTTGCAAAGAACCGTCTAATCTCCATGGGGAGGTACAGGTTATGAGATGAGACCTTCCACCTACCATCTCTGAGTTGATTGGGGCGCCCTCTACCCTCAGGGTCCCTGGACATTGTCCACCCAGTCCACCCGCTTGCTACGTACGCTACCGCCGTGTTGTTACCGCAATGCTCAACATACTCAACCTAAAAGTTGTGTTTATTACAGGATACCACACATTGTGCTTCATCAGTGTACTTTTAAGTTTGGCAATTTAAGTGGGATGCCTTGGAATTGGAACAAAAATATGTTTCAGAAGAGATTAAATACATAGTTTTTAGTGTATTGTAAACTACAGGTCAAATTAAATTTAAGAGAGAAGTTTCCAGGCAGCCTGCATTTTTGTTGGGCTAATTAATTACGTTCCCAGACCTGATCTGTACATATGAAAAATTTTGTTTCATAGCAATTACTTATTCTTTTGGTGAATTATCAATGAAGAGAGACCTTGATACTGTTTTGACTAGTAATTGCCTCTTGGAAGGCATGTAATTTGCAAGATGATTTTAAAAACATTTGAAATAGCCAAGTATAGGTATAGTTCATTACTAGATTCTGTACAGAAAAGTGCAATTTGCAAGAAGGAAACATGAAAACAAGCTTGGGCTCTATTTTGGGGGCACTTAAAATTAACATTTTGTGAATGATTTCACAATATCCTGTCAGATATGAAATAATATGATGAATATACTAATTGAAAAATTAGCAAAGAAAATTATAACAAATTGAAATGCGTAGCAAGATCCTAGGGGCTCCACGGACAAGAGACTAGGGAGGGGTCCCAAGCCCACTTTGCAAAGAACCGTCTAATCTCCATGGGGAGGTACAGGTTATGAGATGAGACCTTCCACCTACCATCTCTGAGTTGATTGGGGCGCCCTCTACCCTCAGGGTCCCTGGACATTGTCCACCCAGTCCACCCGCTTGCTACGTACGCTACCGCCGTGTTGTTACCGCAATGCTCAACATACTCAACCTAAAAGTTGTGTTTATTACAGGATACCACACATTGTGCTTCATCAGTGTACTTTTAAGTTTGGCAATTTAAGTGGGATGCCTTGGAATTGGAACAAAAATATGTTTCAGAAGAGATTAAATACATAGTTTTTAGTGTATTGTAAACTACAGGTCAAATTAAATTTAAGAGAGAAGTTTCCAGGCAGCCTGCATTTTTGTTGGGCTAATTAATTACGTTCCCAGACCTGATCTGTACATATGAAAAATTTTGTTTCATAGCAATTACTTATTCTTTTGGTGAATTATCAATGAAGAGAGACCTTGATACTGTTTTGACTAGTAATTGCCTCTTGGAAGGCATGTAATTTGCAAGATGATTTTAAAAACATTTGAAATAGCCAAGTATAGGTATAGTTCATTACAAGCTTCTGTACAGAAAGTGCATTTGCAAGAAGGAAACATGAAAACAAGCTTGGGCTCTATTTTGGGGGCACTTAAAATTAACATTTTGTGAATGATTTCACAATATCCTGTCAGATATGAAATAATATGATGAATATACTAATTGAAAAATTAGCAAAGAAAATTATAACAAATTGAAATGCGTAGCAAGATCCTAGGGGCTCCACGGACAAGAGACTAGGGAGGGGTCCCAAGCCCACTTTGCAAAGAACCGTCTAATCTCCATGGGGAGGTACAGGTTATGAGATGAGACCTTCCACCTACCATCTCTGAGTTGATTGGGGCGCCCTCTACCCTCAGGGTCCCTGGACATTGTCCACCCAGTCCACCCGCTTGCTACGTACGCTACCGCCGTGTTGTTACCGCAATGCTCAACATACTCAACCTAAAAGTTGTGTTTATTACAGGATACCACACATTGTGCTTCATCAGTGTACTTTTAAGTTTGGCAATTTAAGTGGGATGCCTTGGAATTGGAACAAAAATATGTTTCAGAAGAGATTAAATACATAGTTTTTAGTGTATTGTAAACTACAGGTCAAATTAAATTTAAGAGAGAAGTTTCCAGGCAGCCTGCATTTTTGTTGGGCTAATTAATTACGTTCCCAGACCTGATCTGTACATATGAAAAATTTTGTTTCATAGCAATTACTTATTCTTTTGGTGAATTATCAATGAAGAGAGACCTTGATACTGTTTTGACTAGTAATTGCCTCTTGGAAGGCATGTAATTTGCAAGATGATTTTAAAAACATTTGAAATAGCCAAGTATAGGTATAGTTCATTACTAGATTCTGTACAGAAAAGTGCAATTTGCAAGAAGGAAACATGAAAACAAGCTTGGGCTCTATTTTGGGGGCACTTAAAATTAACATTTTGTGAATGATTTCACAATATCCTGTCAGATATGAAATAATATGATGAATATACTAATTGAAAAATTAGCAAAGAAAATTATAACAAATTGAAATGCGTAGCAAGATCCTAGGGGCTCCACGGACAAGAGACTAGGGAGGGGTCCCAAGCCCACTTTGCAAAGAACCGTCTAATCTCCATGGGGAGGTACAGGTTATGAGATGAGACCTTCCACCTACCATCTCTGAGTTGATTGGGGCGCCCTCTACCCTCAGGGTCCCTGGACATTGTCCACCCAGTCCACCCGCTTGCTACGTACGCTACCGCCGTGTTGTTACCGCAATGCTCAACATACTCAACCTAAAAGTTGTGTTTATTACAGGATACCACACATTGTGCTTCATCAGTGTACTTTTAAGTTTGGCAATTTAAGTGGGATGCCTTGGAATTGGAACAAAAATATGTTTCAGAAGAGATTAAATACATAGTTTTTAGTGTATTGTAAACTACAGGTCAAATTAAATTTAAGAGAGAAGTTTCCAGGCAGCCTGCATTTTTGTTGGGCTAATTAATTACGTTCCCAGACCTGATCTGTACATATGAAAAATTTTGTTTCATAGCAATTACTTATTCTTTTGGTGAATTATCAATGAAGAGAGACCTTGATACTGTTTTGACTAGTAATTGCCTCTTGGAAGGCATGTAATTTGCAAGATGATTTTAAAAACATTTGAAATAGCCAAGTATAGGTATAGTTCATTACAAGCTTCTGTACAGAAAGTGCATTTGCAAGAAGGAAACATGAAAACAAGCTTGGGCTCTATTTTGGGGGCACTTAAAATTAACATTTTGTGAATGATTTCACAATATCCTGTCAGATATGAAATAATATGATGAATATACTAATTGAAAAATTAGCAAAGAAAATTATAACAAATTGAAATGCGTAGCAAGATCCTAGGGGCTCCACGGACAAGAGACTAGGGAGGGGTCCCAAGCCCACTTTGCAAAGAACCGTCTAATCTCCATGGGGAGGTACAGGTTATGAGATGAGACCTTCCACCTACCATCTCTGAGTTGATTGGGGCGCCCTCTACCCTCAGGGTCCCTGGACATTGTCCACCCAGTCCACCCGCTTGCTACGTACGCTACCGCCGTGTTGTTACCGCAATGCTCAACATACTCAACCTAAAAGTTGTGTTTATTACAGGATACCACACATTGTGCTTCATCAGTGTACTTTTAAGTTTGGCAATTTAAGTGGGATGCCTTGGAATTGGAACAAAAATATGTTTCAGAAGAGATTAAATACATAGTTTTTAGTGTATTGTAAACTACAGGTCAAATTAAATTTAAGAGAAGTTTCCAGGCAGCCTGCATTTTTGTTGGGCTAATTAATTACGTTCCCAGACCTGATCTGTACATATGAAAAATTTTGTTTCATAGCAATTACTTATTCTTTTGGTGAATTATCAATGAAGAGAGACCTTGATACTGTTTTGACTAGTAATTGCCTCTTGGAAGGCATGTAATTTGCAAGATGATTTTAAAAACATTTGAAATAGCCAAGTATAGGTATAGTTCATTACAAGCTTCTGTACAGAAAGTGCATTTGCAAGAAGGAAACATGAAAACAAGCTTGGGCTCTATTTTGGGGGCACTTAAAATTAACATTTTGTGAATGATTTCACAATATCCTGTCAGATATGAAATAATATGATGAATATACTAATTGAAAAATTAGCAAAGAAAATTATAACAAATTGAAATGCGTAGCAAGATCCTAGGGGCTCCACGGACAAGAGACTAGGGAGGGGTCCCAAGCCCACTTTGCAAAGAACCGTCTAATCTCCATGGGGAGGTACAGGTTATGAGATGAGACCTTCCACCTACCATCTCTGAGTTGATTGGGGCGCCCTCTACCCTCAGGGTCCCTGGACATTGTCCACCCAGTCCACCCGCTTGCTACGTACGCTACCGCCGTGTTGTTACCGCAATGCTCAACATACTCAACCTAAAAGTTGTGTTTATTACAGGATACCACACATTGTGCTTCATCAGTGTACTTTTAAGTTTGGCAATTTAAGTGGGATGCCTTGGAATTGGAACAAAAATATGTTTCAGAAGAGATTAAATACATAGTTTTTAGTGTATTGTAAACTACAGGTCAAATTAAATTTAAGAGAGAAGTTTCCAGGCAGCCTGCATTTTTGTTGGGCTAATTAATTACGTTCCCAGACCTGATCTGTACATATGAAAAATTTTGTTTCATAGCAATTTCTTATTCTTTTGGTGAATTATCAATGAAGAGAGACCTTGATACTGTTTTGACTAGTAATTGCCTCTTGGAAGGCATGTAATTTGCAAGATGATTTTAAAAACATTTGAAATAGCCAAGTATAGGTATAGTTCATTACAAGCTTCTGTACAGAAAGTGCAATTTGCAAGAAGGAAACATGAAAACAAGCTTGGGCTCTATTTTGGGGGCACTTAAAATTAACATTTTGTGAATGATTTCACAATATCCTGTCAGATATGAAATAATATGATGAATATACTAATTGAAAAATTAGCAAAGAAAATTATAACAAATTGAAATGCGTAGCAAGATCCTAGGGGCTCCACGGACAAGAGACTAGGGAGGGGTCCCAAGCCCACTTTGCAAAGAACCGTCTAATCTCCATGGGGAGGTACAGGTTATGAGATGAGACCTTCCACCTACCATCTCTGAGTTGATTGGGGCGCCCTCTACCCTCAGGGTCCCTGGACATTGTCCACCCAGTCCACCCGCTTGCTACGTACGCTACCGCCGTGTTGTTACCGCAATGCTCAACATACTCAACCTAAAAGTTGTGTTTATTACAGGATACCACACATTGTGCTTCATCAGTGTACTTTTAAGTTTGGCAATTTAAGTGGGATGCCTTGGAATTGGAACAAAAATATGTTTCAGAAGAGATTAAATACATAGTTTTTAGTGTATTGTAAACTACAGGTCAAATTAAATTTAAGAGAGAAGTTTCCAGGCAGCCTGCATTTTTGTTGGGCTAATTAATTACGTTCCCAGACCTGATCTGTACATATGAAAAATTTTGTTTCATAGCAATTACTTATTCTTTTGGTGAATTATCAATGAAGAGAGACCTTGATACTGTTTTGACTAGTAATTGCCTCTTGGAAGGCATGTAATTTGCAAGATGATTTTAAAAACATTTGAAATAGCCAAGTATAGGTATAGTTCATTACAAGCTTCTGTACAGAAAGTGCATTTGCAAGAAGGAAACATGAAAACAAGCTTGGGCTCTATTTTGGGGGCACTTAAAATTAACATTTTGTGAATGATTTCACAATATCCTGTCAGATATGAAATAATATGATGAATATACTAATTGAAAAATTAGCAAAGAAAATTATAACAAATTGAAATGCGTAGCAAGATCCTAGGGGCTCCACGGACAAGAGACTAGGGAGGGGTCCCAAGCCCACTTTGCAAAGAACCGTCTAATCTCCATGGGGAGGTACAGGTTATGAGATGAGACCTTCCACCTACCATCTCTGAGTTGATTGGGGCGCCCTCTACCCTCAGGGTCCCTGGACATTGTCCACCCAGTCCACCCGCTTGCTACGTACGCTACCGCCGTGTTGTTACCGCAATGCTCAACATACTCAACCTAAAAGTTGTGTTTATTACAGGATACCACACATTGTGCTTCATCAGTGTACTTTTAAGTTTGGCAATTTAAGTGGGATGCCTTGGAATTGGAACAAAAATATGTTTCAGAAGAGATTAAATACATAGTTTTTAGTGTATTGTAAACTACAGGTCAAATTAAATTTAAGAGAGAAGTTTCCAGGCAGCCTGCATTTTTGTTGGGCTAATTAATTACGTTCCCAGACCTGATCTGTACATATGAAAAATTTTGTTTCATAGCAATTTCTTATTCTTTTGGTGAATTATCAATGAAGAGAGACCTTGATACTGTTTTGACTAGTAATTGCCTCTTGGAAGGCATGTAATTTGCAAGATGATTTTAAAAACATTTGAAATAGCCAAGTATAGGTATAGTTCATTACTAGATTCTGTACAGAAAAGTGCAATTTGCAAGAAGGAAACATGAAAACAAGCTTGGGCTCTATTTTGGGGGCACTTAAAATTAACATTTTGTGAATGATTTCACAATATCCTGTCAGATATGAAATAATATGATGAATATACTAATTGAAAAATTAGCAAAGAAAATTATAACAAATTGAAATGCGTAGCAAGATCCTAGGGGCTCCACGGACAAGAGACTAGGGAGGGGTCCCAAGCCCACTTTGCAAAGAACCGTCTAATCTCCATGGGGAGGTACAGGTTATGAGATGAGACCTTCCACCTACCATCTCTGAGTTGATTGGGGCGCCCTCTACCCTCAGGGTCCCTGGACATTGTCCACCCAGTCCACCCGCTTGCTACGTACGCTACCGCCGTGTTGTTACCGCAATGCTCAACATACTCAACCTAAAAGTTGTGTTTATTACAGGATACCACACATTGTGCTTCATCAGTGTACTTTTAAGTTTGGCAATTTAAGTGGGATGCCTTGGAATTGGAACAAAAATATGTTTCAGAAGAGATTAAATACATAGTTTTTAGTGTATTGTAAACTACAGGTCAAATTAAATTTAAGAGAGAAGTTTCCAGGCAGCCTGCATTTTTGTTGGGCTAATTAATTACGTTCCCAGACCTGATCTGTACATATGAAAAATTTTGTTTCATAGCAATTACTTATTCTTTTGGTGAATTATCAATGAAGAGAGACCTTGATACTGTTTTGACTAGTAATTGCCTCTTGGAAGGCATGTAATTTGCAAGATGATTTTAAAAACATTTGAAATAGCCAAGTATAGGTATAGTTCATTACAAGCTTCTGTACAGAAAGTGCATTTGCAAGAAGGAAACATGAAAACAAGCTTGGGCTCTATTTTGGGGGCACTTAAAATTAACATTTTGTGAATGATTTCACAATATCCTGTCAGATATGAAATAATATGATGAATATACTAATTGAAAAATTAGCAAAGAAAATTATAACAAATTGAAATGCGTAGCAAGATCCTAGGGGCTCCACGGACAAGAGACTAGGGAGGGGTCCCAAGCCCACTTTGCAAAGAACCGTCTAATCTCCATGGGGAGGTACAGGTTATGAGATGAGACCTTCCACCTACCATCTCTGAGTTGATTGGGGCGCCCTCTACCCTCAGGGTCCCTGGACATTGTCCACCCAGTCCACCCGCTTGCTACGTACGCTACCGCCGTGTTGTTACCGCAATGCTCAACATACTCAACCTAAAAGTTGTGTTTATTACAGGATACCACACATTGTGCTTCATCAGTGTACTTTTAAGTTTGGCAATTTAAGTGGGATGCCTTGGAATTGGAACAAAAATATGTTTCAGAAGAGATTAAATACATAGTTTTTAGTGTATTGTAAACTACAGGTCAAATTAAATTTAAGAGAGAAGTTTCCAGGCAGCCTGCATTTTTGTTGGGCTAATTAATTACGTTCCCAGACCTGATCTGTACATATGAAAAATTTTGTTTCATAGCAATTACTTATTCTTTTGGTGAATTATCAATGAAGAGAGACCTTGATACTGTTTTGACTAGTAATTGCCTCTTGGAAGGCATGTAATTTGCAAGATGATTTTAAAAACATTTGAAATAGCCAAGTATAGGTATAGTTCATTACAAGCTTCTGTACAGAAAGTGCATTTGCAAGAAGGAAACATGAAAACAAGCTTGGGCTCTATTTTGGGGGCACTTAAAATTAACATTTTGTGAATGATTTCACAATATCCTGTCAGATATGAAATAATATGATGAATATACTAATTGAAAAATTAGCAAAGAAAATTATAACAAATTGAAATGCGTAGCAAGATCCTAGGGGCTCCACGGACAAGAGACTAGGGAGGGGTCCCAAGCCCACTTTGCAAAGAACCGTCTAATCTCCATGGGGAGGTACAGGTTATGAGATGAGACCTTCCACCTACCATCTCTGAGTTGATTGGGGCGCCCTCTACCCTCAGGGTCCCTGGACATTGTCCACCCAGTCCACCCGCTTGCTACGTACGCTACCGCCGTGTTGTTACCGCAATGCTCAACATACTCAACCTAAAAGTTGTGTTTATTACAGGATACCACACATTGTGCTTCATCAGTGTACTTTTAAGTTTGGCAATTTAAGTGGGATGCCTTGGAATTGGAACAAAAATATGTTTCAGAAGAGATTAAATACATAGTTTTTAGTGTATTGTAAACTACAGGTCAAATTAAATTTAAGAGAGAAGTTTCCAGGCAGCCTGCATTTTTGTTGGGCTAATTAATTACGTTCCCAGACCTGATCTGTACATATGAAAAATTTTGTTTCATAGCAATTTCTTATTCTTTTGGTGAATTATCAATGAAGAGAGACCTTGATACTGTTTTGACTAGTAATTGCCTCTTGGAAGGCATGTAATTTGCAAGATGATTTTAAAAACATTTGAAATAGCCAAGTATAGGTATAGTTCATTACAAGCTTCTGTACAGAAAGTGCAATTTGCAAGAAGGAAACATGAAAACAAGCTTGGGCTCTATTTTGGGGGCACTTAAAATTAACATTTTGTGAATGATTTCACAATATCCTGTCAGATATGAAATAATATGATGAATATACTAATTGAAAAATTAGCAAAGAAAATTATAACAAATTGAAATGCGTAGCAAGATCCTAGGGGCTCCACGGACAAGAGACTAGGGAGGGGTCCCAAGCCCACTTTGCAAAGAACCGTCTAATCTCCATGGGGAGGTACAGGTTATGAGATGAGACCTTCCACCTACCATCTCTGAGTTGATTGGGGCGCCCTCTACCCTCAGGGTCCCTGGACATTGTCCACCCAGTCCACCCGCTTGCTACGTACGCTACCGCCGTGTTGTTACCGCAATGCTCAACATACTCAACCTAAAAGTTGTGTTTATTACAGGATACCACACATTGTGCTTCATCAGTGTACTTTTAAGTTTGGCAATTTAAGTGGGATGCCTTGGAATTGGAACAAAAATATGTTTCAGAAGAGATTAAATACATAGTTTTTAGTGTATTGTAAACTACAGGTCAAATTAAATTTAAGAGAGAAGTTTCCAGGCAGCCTGCATTTTTGTTGGGCTAATTAATTACGTTCCCAGACCTGATCTGTACATATGAAAAATTTTGTTTCATAGCAATTTCTTATTCTTTTGGTGAATTATCAATGAAGAGAGACCTTGATACTGTTTTGACTAGTAATTGCCTCTTGGAAGGCATGTAATTTGCAAGATGATTTTAAAAACATTTGAAATAGCCAAGTATAGGTATAGTTCATTACAAGCTTCTGTACAGAAAGTGCATTTGCAAGAAGGAAACATGAAAACAAGCTTGGGCTCTATTTTGGGGGCACTTAAAATTAACATTTTGTGAATGATTTCACAATATCCTGTCAGATATGAAATAATATGATGAATATACTAATTGAAAAATTAGCAAAGAAAATTATAACAAATTGAAATGCGTAGCAAGATCCTAGGGGCTCCACGGACAAGAGACTAGGGAGGGGTCCCAAGCCCACTTTGCAAAGAACCGTCTAATCTCCATGGGGAGGTACAGGTTATGAGATGAGACCTTCCCCCTACCATCTCTGAGTTGATTGGGGCGCCCTCTACCCTCAGGGTCCCTGGACATTGTCCAACCAGTCCACCCAGTCCACCCGCTTGCTACGTACGCTACCGCCGTGTTGTTACCGCAATGCTCAACCTACTCAACCTAAAAGTTGTGTTTATTACAGGATACCACACATTGTGCTTCATCAGTGTACTTTTAAGTTTGGCAATTTAAGTGGGATGCCTTGGAATTGGAACAAAAATATGTTTCAGAAGAGATTAAATACATAGTTTTTAGTGTATTGTAAACTACAGGTCAAATTAAATTTAAGAGAGAAGTTTCCAGGCAGCCTGCATTTTTGTTGGGCTAATTAATTACGTTCCCAGACCTGATCTGTACATATGAAAAATTTTGTTTCATAGCAATTTCTTATTCTTTTGGTGAATTATCAATGAAGAGAGACCTTGATACTGTTTTGACTAGTAATTGCCTCTTGGAAGGCATGTAATTTGCAAGATGATTTTAAAAACATTTGAAATAGCCAAGTATAGGTATAGTTCATTACAAGCTTCTGTACAGAAAGTGCATTTGCAAGAAGGAAACATGAAAACAAGCTTGGGCTCTATTTTGGGGGCACTTAAAATTAACATTTTGTGAATGATTTCACAATATCCTGTCAGATATGAAATAATATGATGAATATACTAATTGAAAAATTAGCAAAGAAAATTATAACAAATTGAAATGCGTAGCAAGATCCTAGGGGCTCCACGGACAAGAGACTAGGGAGGGGTCCCAAGCCCACTTTGCAAAGAACCGTCTAATCTCCATGGGGAGGTACAGGTTATGAGATGAGACCTTCCACCTACCATCTCTGAGTTGATTGGGCGCCCTCTACCCTCAGGGTCCCTGGACATTGTCCACCCAGTCCACCCGCTTGCTACGTACGCTACCGCCGTGTTGTTACCGCAATGCTCAACATACTCAACCTAAAAGTTGTGTTTATTACAGGATACCACACATTGTGCTTCATCAGTGTACTTTTAAGTTTGGCAATTTAAGTGGGATGCCTTGGAATTGGAACAAAAATATGTTTCAGAAGAGATTAAATACATAGTTTTTAGTGTATTGTAAACTACAGGTCAAATTAAATTTAAGAGAGAAGTTTCCAGGCAGCCTGCATTTTTGTTGGGCTAATTAATTACGTTACCAGACCTGATCTGTACATATGAAAAATTTTGTTTCATAGCAATTTCTTATTCTTTTGGTGAATTATCAATGAAGAGAGACCTTGATACTGTTTTGACTAGTAATTGCCTCTTGGAAGGCATGTAATTTGCAAGATGATTTTAAAAACATTTGAAATAGCCAAGTATAGGTATAGTTCATTACTAGATTCTGTACAGAAAAGTGCAATTTGCAAGAAGGAAACATGAAAACAAGCTTGGGCTCTATTTTGGGGGCACTTAAAATTAACATTTTGTGAATGATTTCACAATATCCTGTCAGATATGAAATAATATGATGAATATACTAATTGAAAAATTAGCAAAGAAAATTATAACAAATTGAAATGCGTAGCAAGATCCTAGGGGCTCCACGGACAAGAGACTAGGGAGGGGTCCCAAGCCCACTTTGCAAAGAACCGTCTAATCTCCATGGGGAGGTACAGGTTATGAGATGAGACCTTCCACCTACCATCTCTGAGTTGATTGGGGCGCCCTCTACCCTCAGGGTCCCTGGACATTGTCCACCCAGTCCACCCGCTTGCTACGTACGCTACCGCCGTGTTGTTACCGCAATGCTCAACATACTCAACCTAAAAGTTGTGTTTATTACAGGATACCACACATTGTGCTTCATCAGTGTACTTTTAAGTTTGGCAATTTAAGTGGGATGCCTTGGAATTGGAACAAAAATATGTTTCAGAAGAGATTAAATACATAGTTTTTAGTGTATTGTAAACTACAGGTCAAATTAAATTTAAGAGAGAAGTTTCCAGGCAGCCTGCATTTTTGTTGGGCTAATTAATTACGTTCCCAGACCTGATCTGTACATATGAAAAATTTTGTTTCATAGCAATTACTTATTCTTTTGGTGAATTATCAATGAAGAGAGACCTTGATACTGTTTTGACTAGTAATTGCCTCTTGGAAGGCATGTAATTTGCAAGATGATTTTAAAAACATTTGAAATAGCCAAGTATAGGTATAGTTCATTACAAGCTTCTGTACAGAAAGTGCATTTGCAAGAAGGAAACATGAAAACAAGCTTGGGCTCTATTTTGGGGGCACTTAAAATTAACATTTTGTGAATGATTTCACAATATCCTGTCAGATATGAAATAATATGATGAATATACTAATTGAAAAATTAGCAAAGAAAATTATAACAAATTGAAATGCGTAGCAAGATCCTAGGGGCTCCACGGACAAGAGACTAGGGAGGGGTCCCAAGCCCACTTTGCAAAGAACCGTCTAATCTCCATGGGGAGGTACAGGTTATGAGATGAGACCTTCCACCTACCATCTCTGAGTTGATTGGGGCGCCCTCTACCCTCAGGGTCCCTGGACATTGTCCACCCAGTCCACCCGCTTGCTACGTACGCTACCGCCGTGTTGTTACCGCAATGCTCAACATACTCAACCTAAAAGTTGTGTTTATTACAGGATACCACACATTGTGCTTCATCAGTGTACTTTTAAGTTTGGCAATTTAAGTGGGATGCCTTGGAATTGGAACAAAAATATGTTTCAGAAGAGATTAAATACATAGTTTTTAGTGTATTGTAAACTACAGGTCAAATTAAATTTAAGAGAGAAGTTTCCAGGCAGCCTGCATTTTTGTTGGGCTAATTAATTACGTTACCAGACCTGATCTGTACATATGAAAAATTTTGTTTCATAGCAATTTCTTATTCTTTTGGTGAATTATCAATGAAGAGAGACCTTGATACTGTTTTGACTAGTAATTGCCTCTTGGAAGGCATGTAATTTGCAAGATGATTTTAAAAACATTTGAAATAGCCAAGTATAGGTATAGTTCATTACTAGATTCTGTACAGAAAAGTGCAATTTGCAAGAAGGAAACATGAAAACAAGCTTGGGCTCTATTTTGGGGGCACTTAAAATTAACATTTTGTGAATGATTTCACAATATCCTGTCAGATATGAAATAATATGATGAATATACTAATTGAAAAATTAGCAAAGAAAATTATAACAAATTGAAATGCGTAGCAAGATCCTAGGGGCTCCACGGACAAGAGACTAGGGAGGGGTCCCAAGCCCACTTTGCAAAGAACCGTCTAATCTCCATGGGGAGGTACAGGTTATGAGATGAGACCTTCCACCTACCATCTCTGAGTTGATTGGGGCGCCCTCTACCCTCAGGGTCCCTGGACATTGTCCACCCAGTCCACCCGCTTGCTACGTACGCTACCGCCGTGTTGTTACCGCAATGCTCAACATACTCAACCTAAAAGTTGTGTTTATTACAGGATACCACACATTGTGCTTCATCAGTGTACTTTTAAGTTTGGCAATTTAAGTGGGATGCCTTGGAATTGGAACAAAAATATGTTTCAGAAGAGATTAAATACATAGTTTTTAGTGTATTGTAAACTACAGGTCAAATTAAATTTAAGAGAGAAGTTTCCAGGCAGCCTGCATTTTTGTTGGGCTAATTAATTACGTTCCCAGACCTGATCTGTACATATGAAAAATTTTGTTTCATAGCAATTTCTTATTCTTTTGGTGAATTATCAATGAAGAGAGACCTTGATACTGTTTTGACTAGTAATTGCCTCTTGGAAGGCATGTAATTTGCAAGATGATTTTAAAAACATTTGAAATAGCCAAGTATAGGTATAGTTCATTACAAGCTTCTGTACAGAAAGTGCATTTGCAAGAAGGAAACATGAAAACAAGCTTGGGCTCTATTTTGGGGGCACTTAAAATTAACATTTTGTGAATGATTTCACAATATCCTGTCAGATATGAAATAATATGATGAATATACTAATTGAAAAATTAGCAAAGAAAATTATAACAAATTGAAATGCGTAGCAAGATCCTAGGGGCTCCACGGACAAGAGACTAGGGAGGGGTCCCAAGCCCACTTTGCAAAGAACCGTCTAATCTCCATGGGGAGGTACAGGTTATGAGATGAGACCTTCCACCTACCATCTCTGAGTTGATTGGGGCGCCCTCTACCCTCAGGGTCCCTGGACATTGTCCACCCAGTCCACCCGCTTGCTACGTACGCTACCGCCGTGTTGTTACCGCAATGCTCAACATACTCAACCTAAAAGTTGTGTTTATTACAGGATACCACACATTGTGCTTCATCAGTGTACTTTTAAGTTTGGCAATTTAAGTGGGATGCCTTGGAATTGGAACAAAAATATGTTTCAGAAGAGATTAAATACATAGTTTTTAGTGTATTGTAAACTACAGGTCAAATTAAATTTAAGAGAGAAGTTTCCAGGCAGCCTGCATTTTTGTTGGGCTAATTAATTACGTTACCAGACCTGATCTGTACATATGAAAAATTTTGTTTCATAGCAATTTCTTATTCTTTT
Source organism: Holothuria leucospilota (assembly GCA_029531755.1). NCBI lineage: Eukaryota > Metazoa > Echinodermata > Holothuroidea > Aspidochirotida > Holothuriidae > Holothuria > Holothuria leucospilota. The sequence continues at coordinate 13,219 of JAIZAY010000770.1, read as the reverse complement.
GGTGAATTATCAATGAAGAGAGACCTTGATACTGTTTTGACTAGTAATTGCCTCTTGGAAGGCATGTAATTTGCAAGATGATTTTAAAAACATTTGAAATAGCCAAGTATAGGTATAGTTCATTACTAGATTCTGTACAGAAAAGTGCAATTTGCAAGAAGGAAACATGAAAACAAGCTTGGGCTCTATTTTGGGGGCACTTAAAATTAACATTTTGTGAATGATTTCACAATATCCTGTCAGATATGAAATAATATGATGAATATACTAATTGAAAAATTAGCAAAGAAAATTATAACAAATTGAAATGCGTAGCAAGATCCTAGGGGCTCCACGGACAAGAGACTAGGGAGGGGTCCCAAGCCCACTTTGCAAAGAACCGTCTAATCTCCATGGGGAGGTACAGGTTATGAGATGAGACCTTCCACCTACCATCTCTGAGTTGATTGGGGCGCCCTCTACCCTCAGGGTCCCTGGACATTGTCCACCCAGTCCACCCGCTTGCTACGTACGCTACCGCCGTGTTGTTACCGCAATGCTCAACATACTCAACCTAAAAGTTGTGTTTATTACAGGATACCACACATTGTGCTTCATCAGTGTACTTTTAAGTTTGGCAATTTAAGTGGGATGCCTTGGAATTGGAACAAAAATATGTTTCAGAAGAGATTAAATACATAGTTTTTAGTGTATTGTAAACTACAGGTCAAATTAAATTTAAGAGAGAAGTTTCCAGGCAGCCTGCATTTTTGTTGGGCTAATTAATTACGTTCCCAGACCTGATCTGTACATATGAAAAATTTTGTTTCATAGCAATTACTTATTCTTTTGGTGAATTATCAATGAAGAGAGACCTTGATACTGTTTTGACTAGTAATTGCCTCTTGGAAGGCATGTAATTTGCAAGATGATTTTAAAAACATTTGAAATAGCCAAGTATAGGTATAGTTCATTACAAGCTTCTGTACAGAAAGTGCATTTGCAAGAAGGAAACATGAAAACAAGCTTGGGCTCTATTTTGGGGGCACTTAAAATTAACATTTTGTGAATGATTTCACAATATCCTGTCAGATATGAAATAATATGATGAATATACTAATTGAAAAATTAGCAAAGAAAATTATAACAAATTGAAATGCGTAGCAAGATCCTAGGGGCTCCACGGACAAGAGACTAGGGAGGGGTCCCAAGCCCACTTTGCAAAGAACCGTCTAATCTCCATGGGGAGGTACAGGTTATGAGATGAGACCTTCCACCTACCATCTCTGAGTTGATTGGGGCGCCCTCTACCCTCAGGGTCCCTGGACATTGTCCACCCAGTCCACCCGCTTGCTACGTACGCTACCGCCGTGTTGTTACCGCAATGCTCAACATACTCAACCTAAAAGTTGTGTTTATTACAGGATACCACACATTGTGCTTCATCAGTGTACTTTTAAGTTTGGCAATTTAAGTGGGATGCCTTGGAATTGGAACAAAAATATGTTTCAGAAGAGATTAAATACATAGTTTTTAGTGTATTGTAAACTACAGGTCAAATTAAATTTAAGAGAGAAGTTTCCAGGCAGCCTGCATTTTTGTTGGGCTAATTAATTACGTTACCAGACCTGATCTGTACATATGAAAAATTTTGTTTCATAGCAATTTCTTATTCTTTTGGTGAATTATCAATGAAGAGAGACCTTGATACTGTTTTGACTAGTAATTGCCTCTTGGAAGGCATGTAATTTGCAAGATGATTTTAAAAACATTTGAAATAGCCAAGTATAGGTATAGTTCATTACTACAATCTTGGACAAAACTGTTGGGACGCTTTGTCATAATATTCTTGAATCTCCGTTCCCAGGTTTACATGAAGCCCCCGCTCCCCCTTCCAAAGTTGCGCAGAGAGAATGACTGCATGCCGTGAAAATGGTCAACTTTGTGAAGGGGAGCGGGGGTGTCCCAACGAGTTTTGTCCAAGATTGTCTGAGTTTTAAGTGAGCGATTTACGAGAACAAATTCAATAGAAAAATGGTTAATTTTCCGAGCAGATGTATTCAGTACACTTTTTCGGAGGCTTATAGGCCTGAGGATTTTAGCCAAATGAAAGTATAATTTGAAATTGTTTTAATGTGTTGTTTTGTTTATTTGTTTATACTGATTTATTGTTGGTTGGCGAGATCATATTGGATAGACTGTTTCAAGTATTCGCAGGGAATGCCAGGCAGAAATGTTTACGTTCCGTAACGATGTCTATGGCAGCCATATGCGATGCATATTTTAGCAAGTTAAAAAAGGAGGATGACAACTCTTAGTTGTAAGACGGAAAACAAAACAATTTCTTTCATGGATAGATCGAAGAGTCTCACGGCTGTTGCAAACTAGTGGTAAGAAGGCAAGATTTTAACTGAAAGAGCGCCACGATCTACCATGAAATGTTAAAAGCAGAACTGCAAGCCAAGCTTTTTATTATAACGATGGTAGATCGTTAATTAGGGCTGGTTTTAGACATATTTTGAAGCGAATTTGATGCCTATGACAATATTTTTTCATGTTACATGAAGCTGATGACGTAATCTATTATGCCTTCTTTTAGCCGACTCAATTTCTTCATATTTTGCTTTAAAATTTGCTCTCAAAACAAATGGTAGACCGTTTGGTTAACTTAGCCTTCACCCCCGGTCTCGTCAAATTAGCATGTATGGCATATTTTCTGTATAGTTTCAGCTACTCAAATGAAAGTTACTGCGTTATAAAGGTGAAATGAATATACATTCAAGTACTTTTTAACTTATTTCTGGTAAATTACTTTAATATTAAGTAATAGGCAGGATACACGTACTTCTGCTGAACGTTCTTTTTATTTGGTACCTGTTCAGACAGTGTGAGCCCAAAATACGTGACTATTGAGAATGTCTTCCTGAACGAGAGGACGCTTTGAACTTATTTAGCTACCTTCCCAATGCTTTTAGCTTCAATAGTATTATATTAACAAGAACTTCAATATGAACTCAGAATATGCTGATTATTCTCTGTTACTGTTTCTCTCTGTTAAGAAAAGACACTTACCCTTTTGCGAATCAACGCAACGCAAAGAAACACTTTCTACCGTGGGCCGCGAGCAGTTCTAACTTCTCGAATTTCTCAGACAATCTTGGACAAAACTGTTGGGACGCTTTGTCATAATATTCTTGAGTCTATTTCGCTCTTCCTTACCTCCTATTTACCTATGTAACCATTATTGCCTGCAATAACCGTCTGGCAAAAAACTAATAGCACCGCGGTATCCCCTGCCTATAGAGGGCGCCTACAACCCTAAAACGTCCTTCTGCATTTTTGCCTCTCCGTGTTTAACACGTCCTTAAAACTCGTCTGGTGAAAAACTGCGTTATTTTCTCCGACCTACCTTTTGGAGTTTTCCTTCCACCGTCTTTTGCACCGTGAAGACGTCCTCATCGTCTACCTCTGCCGAAATCATGAGTATCCTCTTCTCGTTAGGTGTTTTTTACCTTTTTTTCTAGCCTATTTAACTATGAGGATTTTCGCCTTGCGCGATCCTCCGTTATGTATACATATTTGTACAGGTAGCAGTCTCGCGCCGCCATTTTGTTCTTACTGCGTCATTATCTTTGGGTCCTACCTTCGGCCCTTTTTCGGGCCTTCCCCCCCCTTTTCCCCCCCTCCACTCGCTTGGTGCTTGTTTTTTCGTTCCCTGGGGTCGTCTTTCATTTTGTATCTCTTTCAGGCGACGATCCTAGGGCTACGTTGCGTTTTTGCTTCATTTTTGCTTCATTTTATGCATTCCTTACGATCATGTTGTTCTGATGCTTTACCGTATTACCTTCGTATATCGTGATATTACTGTTCTCAGTCCCGATATATGTTATCTTGCATATGTTCACTTTATCTAGTCTTGCTTGTGATATTGCTTTACTTATAAGATATTTTACTATGTATATCATGATGCATTTCTACTAGCTCGTTTAACACCAGTGCCTTTAAGAGGCTTCGCCCCTTTTATATGCTCTTCTTCGGTATCTAACGACTCTCTAATCCTTCCGGGCCTTTGTTTTTGGGCCTTCCTGGTTGTCCGGTAATGGTCTTTCTTTTCCCGGCCGGGGTCTTATTCCTCTTCAGGGGAGGCCCGTGTTTGGCTTTTCCCTCTTAATCGCCTTTGTTTCAGATTTACCAAATGTAAAGCTTCATGTCAAGAAATTCAAGCCTGGATGGGTTTGCCGGCCTGGGATTTTCATGAATTGTGCCCAGCCTGCCGTGAAATGCCTCCTACCAACTCACCTTGTGTCAGGTTTGCCGTGGTTGGTCTGTCCCGTGAATGGGACTTAATATCCGCCAGAGATCAGAAGAAAGAGGGAAAGGCTATCCCAAAGAAGAAAACGTTCGTTTCTTCTATTCCAAATCTTCAAAGGCTTCTTCCTGTCCAAATCTTCCAGTCATGGCTCTTCTCATTCAAGGATCTCAATCGAAGAAGGGAAAGAAATACTGTTTCGGGTTGTCTGCTCCTGGCAAACCCCACAGAAGAGGCAATCAGAACCGGTTCGGGGCTCCTGCAAGGCCAGGTTTCCTACGGTTTCAATTCTTCCATGGAAAAATGCCTCATGAGATCGGTGGAGAGCACTGCTTGGACAGGGCTTGCCGCATTCTCCACATTCAGACGTTCCAACCAGAGACCGGAGGGAACGCTGTGAATCGCAGCCTGATACCCCCGAGTCTTCCCTGCGTCCAATCCCACCCCACCGAAGACCGAGAAACTCCAGTCCGGTAACCATGACAACTGTCGAACCGGTGCCCCATTACTACTTTGTACAACCACACCCCGTGGACAACCAGATCTCGGCTTTCTAATGTGGACCCGTCTCAACCTCCAACTAGTTTTCCGAGTTCAGGTATTCCTTCCCAAAGGATCCCGGTGAGGATATCGAGCATGGTCCCTTCTCCTCCGACCTTCGGTCCGCTCTAACGCAGAAGATTTCGAGGGTTTTTTCCGGAAAGAAGCCGGTTCAAATTTTTTATACACGCCAGCTACAAAAAAAAAGAAATCAGGGTCATAAGGAAGAAGGAAGAAGACGCCGCCCCGCTCATTTTTGTCTTGCCTCTTCATCCTCTTTCCAGTAGTCACCGTTGTCACAGGAGACGTCGCCGCCGACAGCTTCTTCCCTTCCAACGGAAGCCCTCTCCCAGTTAGTGGGCTTTACTCTCACATCCGTGGAACGCCTTCCTCGCTTCCAACATTATTCCGGACACCTACTCATATCCATCCAGAGGCGGGTCTCCCGTAGAGGTGGATCCTGAATCAGTCTCTCGAAAATCCCTGACACTAATTGTGAGGATTTCCTTCCTCCGATCAGGAACAGGAAACTGGGGACTTCCTAACGTGGGCGTTCCTCGCTTGTCGAAACGATCGTGTGTCTTCTCCGATGATGCATTTCCGACGACTGCGGGGGGACGACGATCCTATCCTAGGTAACTATGTTTTTCCAGAGACGCTTATCCGATAAGGCCGTTGACCGTCATCAGGAAAACAACTTGGTTTCGATCGCCTCCTCCTCCTCGCCAGAATCGACTTCTTCCAAAAGGATCGAAAAACTCATCCTTGAATAAGCCTTCATTTCCGGCGAGATCAGTCATGCCCAGTAGATGTGGAAATGCTTTCGACCGCTTGCGAGTCTCAGGAGCTCCTAACTCCAAGAAATGGGGCGGGCCTTCTCCCGAAAAAGACAATCCACATGACTTCTCACATCAGTGACAGGATTATAAAGTCGTTCTTTTCTCGTTTCGCTTCTCCTACTTAATCCCATAGTCCTGGCCTGGACAAAGGCTTAAGGCTTTTCTGGTCTCGGTAGACCACAAGGGATTCTTCACGTTCCCCCCGCAACCAAGAAATCCTTTTTGTCTCTTCAAAACATCCGACTTGGCTGACCAGAACAGGCATGAGTGTTCGTCCTCCTCACTACTCTTCTCTTGCGCACAAGGGGGGGAGAAAAAAAAGCGAGGTACTGTCCAAATCATTCAGGTCAACCTGGTACTGGAGAAGGAAGTTCCGTTCCCCCGCAAAGACAGCAGGTGCCAGATCGTAAATCTTCTAGGAAACCGATCTCTAGGCTTGCGTATGACCAATTTGGGGTAGCCAAGGTCGCCGTCAGGAGCTTCTATGGACATGAAGGGAATTGGGTCCTGGATAAACATCCATTGGCCCTCCAGAGACATTCCAACAGTCGCTTCATGGACTTGCCCCTCTCGAGGGCCCCGAACCTGGTTTTGGTGTAAAATTCGACGAACAAACTCGCCGGCCCCAAGAGAAAAACCCCGGAGATCAAACGTAAGAAAGACATAAACAAGGCGGACTTCCCACACCTTCACCAAGGACTCCTCGATCTTCCAAGTCCAGGAAGTCTCCCTTCCAGGACCATTCCTCTCACCGCCAACCTAAGGCTTCGCTCCCGGATTCCGCCGTCCCTCCGCCGTAATCAGCCCTCCTACCTGCAGCCTCCTACCCACCAACAACGGGCAGATCCCGGAACCAACCTTCCTTCCAGGGTTTTTTTTTCGCGGTACTTTTTTTCGTCGGCTCCTTACTTCCTAAAAAGCAACCCGCCGTCCATCGATGGGGATCTATGCCGCTCCGGTTCCCGTGGCTCCGGGCCGTTTCCTCCAGAATACTTTCCAGCCCAAGCCCTAAGGGATGCCCCCACTCTACCGATCAACGTTTCCCGTCCGGTAGGGGGGGAGAACTCCTTTCATTTCGCAAAAACAATGGGAGTTTTCTCCAGTCCCCCGTGACCCCCTGGGTCCGCAGCGTCATACATCCAAGGGCTACAAAACTAGAGTTTACACAGGTTCCTCCTCCTGTCACAAGGGGACTGTTCCGGTCAACCTCCGATCCCAAGATCTTCGAGACCACCGCGTCCTAGACCCCCTGGAAAAGGAGATTTCCAGACCTCCTGAGGAAGAAGCTATCTACGTCCGTCCAAAGATTTTTCCGACCAAAAACTTGACATTCACCTGCTCCTTCTGCCTTCCTCACTCCCAAAGAAGCCAGATTCCCTGGAGACCGATAATAAATCTCAAGCCTCTGAACAAAGCGTACATCCGTCCCCAAGAGATTTCAGAATTGGAGACCCATTGCCGTAAGTTTCTGAATCGTCTGCCTACAACAACGAGGCTCATGAGGCAACCTCTAATATAGATCTAAAACGGACGCCTAATCATCCAACATCCCCATTCACCCGTCTCATCCACAGGTTCCTTTGGCTTTCAGATACGCCCGAAATAAGTGATTTTTTTTGCTTACCGAGCTCTCTTCCCTTCGGGCCCTCTCCTACCAACTGCCCCCAAAGGGTTTTTCACAAGAGTCAACCAAAGTCGGTTCCTGGCTTTCCTTTCCTCCGAAGACAAGCATCCATGTATTCGCCTATCTAGACGAACTGGCTGCTTGGTGGGGTCGCTCAGCTCAAGAGAACGTCCGATCTCACCCGCCTACAACCGTCTCTCATCCTAGAAAACTTGTGTGTGGATCATCAATGTCGAGAAGTCCTCTCGCTAATAATATCCCAACTCAAACGATCAACCCTCGCTCGGAGCAGTCCTAGATTTCCCGAAAAACCGGTACAGCCTCACTCCCCTTCCCCTCAGAGAGTTCTCACTCTGTCAGACATGGCCTCGGAACATGGCTCAACACGTTCCAGCCAGTCCCCGGCAAAAACGTGGCTCCAGGCGTTATCCGCCTTCTAGGCCTCATGGCCAGCATGGTAGATGTTATTTTCCGTTTTTGGCCGCCTTCTTCATGAGGCCAATCCAGATATTTCCAAACACCTTCTCGAGTACTTCTCCCCGTCTCGGAGTCCGCTGTCAAAGAGGGTTCCAGTACCTCTCTTCCTTCCGTCAAAGATCACCTAGCTCTGGTGGGACCGCAATCCACACAATATAACCTCGGGGAGACAATTCAGGGAAGTTCAGAAACCCAAGTCGACGATCACGACCTGGATGCTTCGCTTTCGCTGGATGGGGAGGCAGTCCTGGGAGTCGGAGACCCTTGTCAGAGCCTATTGGAACTCGGAAAGAAGACTTCCTCCCGCTCCACATCAACCTCCTGGAACTTTACGGCCGTTCACCTAGGCCATCTCCAAATGGGGTCCTCATCCTCAAGAACACAGGAGGTCTCAGGTCCTGTGCGACAGACTCCAGCGACTGTTTTTCCTACATCACAAACACAAACCGTCAGGGCGGAGACCAGGTCCACCTCACACTTTTGGCATCAAAACTCTGGGATCTCCTTCATCTCTGCCCGTCATTACAACATCCCCCCTCATAAGAGGCCATCCCATCTCGGCCGGCCAGGAGAAATATGTTATGGCAGACGCTCTCTCCAGAGGGAAACTACCAGGAAACGGAGTTGGTCCCATATCTCAAGTCTGGACCAATCACATCTTCCAGATTTACGACAAAACCTATGCTGGACCTGGTTCGCAACCCCGTCCAATACCAAACTTCACCGGTGTTACTGTACGAGGTACTTCCATCCCCAAGCCTGGTCGACCGACCGACGCTGACTCTAAGCGATCACAATGGGACAACCTCTATGCCTAGCGCTGTTCCCCCCTTGGTGTTTGACATTCAAACGGCGTACTCCTCATCTGAGGGATGGATCCAACACAGTCCTCGCTCACTGGTCGCCCCATATTGGCTCCAACCAACCGTGGTTTTCGCTCCTCTACTCCGTGGAGATGTCTAATCCGAAGACTACCCCTTCAAGTTTCCCATCTAAATCGAACTCAATCTTACTAACTCAGGGCTGGAGGGAAGATCTGGCAACCAGGCGTCTTCAAAACAACCCCCCCTCAGTCTAAGCAGCTTGGAAACTATCACCCAACGTTTTCACAACTAGTGAAGGACTTTCACAGGAAGCTGCGATCATCGCCTCAGGTTCCGCAGACCCTGCGTACCTTGTCAACTTGACGACTCTAGATTGGTTCAGGTTTAGGGACCTTGGTCCACCGGAAAACAGGGTCCCTCGATCCCCTGGATGCACCAGTAGAGGCCACTCGCCGACTTTTTTTTCTGTCACGGCTGCCTTTTAACGAGGGTAAACAGATCAGTACGATTATGAAATTGACCGTTCCGCCATCATCATCTATCCACAAGGGTTTTTCCGGGACGGCTTTCACGATCGGGCACTAATACCGCCATTTGTCACCACTGCTAAAGGGTGATGTTCACATAAAAGACCTCCTAGTACAATGTCTTACGCCCCCTCATGGTCAATCAACAACGTGCTTAGCGAGCTCTGTCCTCTCCCCTCCATACGCAACGCGATGCATAACTCAACCCTCGAGGCTAACTTACCTATCAAAACCTCTGTATTCTGATAGCCGACCCCGCCGCAAAATTTCGGCCAGAATGACGTAGTGAACTCCACGCTTTAACAACAACCAAAGAAGGGCTTCATTCGCTGTTCACTGCCAATCATGAGTCTTCTTGTTTCCGGATTCCATCCTTGCCCACCAAGCACGAAACGATTTCTTTTTTCCAAAAAAACCCCCGGGGAAATCTACCTTCCTAGTATTTTCGTCAGCATCCTCCATTTCGGAGATAAGAGAGTGTAGGCCCAGTCAGAGCCTTGAAATGGTATTTAGAAAAAGACTAAGGGCTGATTCCGAACTTCGGAAAGAATTGTTTCTTATTCCCGAGATCGGTCCCTTTATATCCCGTCTTCAAAAGACCACTTTAATCCAGATGGTTAGTCAAACTCATCACTCCTTCACGTCCTCTCCAGATGATCCAGTCCATGGGGCTCGTGCAGCTACGTGGGCTCATGCCTCTTCCAAGGCCTGGTTTAGTGGAGTTTCTCTATGATACAACATGGCTTACGACGCAGCAGCTTGGAAAACCCCTTCCACCTTCCCTTCCCCCCTTCGTTGCATGCTACCTATCCAGATGTCAATCCCTCTCCCAAGAGGGCGCCTTCCCCTCGCCGAGAGCTGTTCTAGGAGTTCCGGACCACCGCCGTCCATTAGTCCTCCCCACCATCTTCTCAGTGGCTAATCTGGATAGCATAGGTAAATAGGAGGTAAGGAAGAGCGACAATAGACTCACCAAAACTTCCCTGGTTTGGGGAGTCTATGAGCGATGATTACCTTAGCCTCCTATTTACATCACATCCCGCCTCCCGGCCCCTTGGACTTTGACGGGAATCCGTCTCACTACTAACAACAAACAGCTTCTCTGGTCTCTCCTCCCGCCTAAGACGAAGACGCCTCCTTCTTCGTCTAGCCAATCACTTGACTTCGCGCTCGAACCCGATTACGAGCACCTCAAATGCCGACTATCGAGACGCCTTACCTACCAAGCCCTCTCGATGCTCAAGAGCTCTTCGGAGTCTCCGAACCAGCTCCTCCACAAATCATAGGTGAGATTGTTTTTCTTTTTCGCCTCTTGGAGCTAGGTTTGGGGCTCTGGTTTTCAATTTAGGAAGGGGGTATCCTCCTCCAGGGGGTTGTATCGAGGGGTCCCCGTGTTTTTCTCCACGGGGTATGCCAAAAATGCAGTAGGACGTTTTAGGGTTGTAGGCGCCCTCTAATAAGGCCAGGGGATACCGCGGTGCGTATTAGTTTTTTGCCAGACGGTTATTGGCAGGCAATAATGGTTACATAGGTAAATAGGAGGTAAGTATCATCGTCTCCATAAAGACTCCTCAAACCAGGGAGTTTTGGTGAATCTTCTCCGTTTCCCAGGTTTAACATGAAGTCCCGCCCGCTCCCCCTTCCAAAGTTGCGCAGAGAGAATGACTGCATGCCGTGAAAATGGTCAACTTTGTGAAGGGGAGCGGGGGTGTCCCAACGAGTTTTGTCCAAGATTGTAGATTCTGTACAGAAAAGTGCAATTTGCAAGAAGGAAACATGAAAACAAGCTTGGGCTCTATTTTGGGGGCACTTAAAATTAACATTTTGTGAATAATTTTCAACAAATATCGTGTTCAGATTATGAAAATAATATGAGGAATATACTAATTGAAAAATTAGCAAAGGGGAAAATTAATAAACAATTTGAAATGAGTATCACGATGCCTAGGGGCCTTCCACGGACAAGAGACTAGGGAGGGGTCCCAAGCCCACTTTGTTCAAAAGGAAACCGTCTAAATCCTATATCCATGGGGAAGGTACAGGTTATGAGATGGAGACCTTGCCACCTACCATCTCTGAGTTAATTGGGGCGCCCCTGCGTTACCCCTCAGGGTCCCTGGACATTGTCCACTTGTTCCAGTCCCAACCCGCTTGCTGCAGTACTGTGATCGTTTAAGCTTCCCCGTACAATATCGAAGAATCAAATTTCTTCGAATTTTGCGCGATTTTATGTTAAGTTTGTTTCACGAATTTTCTGCCAATTTTTGCGCGATTTTCAAAAATCGTACAAAATATTCGAAACCGGCAAAGGTTCGTGGAAAATTTCGTACAATTTATGTGAGCGTTTTTTTGCGGTCAGGTTTTTTTTCAAACCGTATCAAAATCGCGCAAAATCCGTTTTTTTGACAAGGTCTCTTAAAAATCAAGACCACACAGTCGTTCAATATCGAACGCGAGTTTAAAATGTAAAACCTGTGTTTGATATGGAAAAAGTACCGATCAAATCACTTAAACACGTTGTCAGTTGCTTTATTGTAGCAGTGATAAGCCTTTCATACACTTCAGGGAATGAATCGGGCAAAACGTGCGTTCATTGGGGCAAACACTGGTGCCAACCATTCCGTTATGTATACAGATGGTACGGGGCCGTAACATAATGATCAAGATGGCGAAACATGGAATTTTTTTTATATGCGTTTTAAAGTATATTTCCAAAGTTTGTGGTAAGTAGAATGTAACTAGCAACCGAAAATTTTTATTTTTGGTTGGGGCACCGTTTTTGCCCGTACCGCCAAGCCTGTTCATAATCCAACTGTGCAACAGTGTATTGTGGCTAATATATCAACCTTCGTAACTTGCTTGTTATTAAATGACATGAAGTAATATTGGTCAAGGTTAAATCTATAAGACAGTGTGCCGTCGAAAAAATTGATTAGATGACAGTCATCAGCAAGGGTAGGTATTTGCATATTTTGGCGGGAAGGCGGCACAACCCTTTTCTGCTTGAAAAAGTCTGCATTACCTAAGGTATGACACTATTTTTCAACAAATCCTCCAAAGAACCTAGGTTTGGGCCCTTCCCGTTGGGAAGGGGCTGGATTCCCACACCCCACCCCTTCTCAGAAATCATCCATATATTTTCGTGTTTGGATGAATGCCTGTTTGTAATAGTTGCCCCCACATTTGCAATCGCAGTGTTAGCCTAATTTCATCTTGGCAGAAATTTCTCTTTAACATCGGAAAGCCTAATCAGCCGTCCCGAACCGTCATTTCTTTGAATATATATCCTATTTATTTCCTATTTTGTGAAATGAGCGGAGCTTTCCTCTGTGTATTTAATTCATTCTTCAGGGCATATAGAATGGCAAGGTGCAGCAATCGCTTTTACGGCCCCTGGATGCATGCATGTTTCCATACCTTTCCGCTCAGAAGACAACCGCAGATACAAATTTTCGGCGGGCAATACGATGGTGAATGCCCTTTTAATAGATAATCGCTAGGCCCGCATAAATGAAACTGCAGACCCATTTCACTGTCATATTTTTCAGATCCCATCATTGTACTGACTTACATTTTATAGAGCCCCAATGCAGCACACTACCAATCTTCGCTTACCCGCTTCCTGGCTACTGTATCCTCGTTTATTCATAACTACATAGCGACTGCAAACCTACGGTACAGTACTGTATGTCACGTTCAATTCCATGAGAAACCCTTCGATTCGAGAATTCCCATGCACCTGCAAATGGGCACAACTTATTTGCATGCAACCGCTCTGTGCATTGCTTTGCTAGTGACGTTCATTGGACTTGTCCCCCTTTTTTTTTTTTCACACACTTGATGCGTGTAAAATTTCCATTGGCTGCTACCAATCACCGTTAACCATCATAACTGTTAAATCCCGCCCTACTAGGCTAACACCCACCTCTTGCAACATACACACTGTCTGAACTTTCACTGTCTATTTTACTATCGTACTGTCAACTTCAGCTTGTATGGCCTGTAGTACAGTCCAGTAACCAAACGAAGTAAATTGCATTATCCTGGCCTGGGGTAACGCGCCGCTCTACGTACGTAATTACGAGACCAGCTGTCCATGG